>CANNZV010001453.1:0-153525 GCA_947561585.1 Caprella mutica | reverse complement strand
CTATGGGAACTAATTGAAGGATCATTGCCATGTCTAGTTTCATATCTCAAGTTGGAAGAGACAAATTTGCTTCTATTCTTAAACATATACAACAACAATAGAAAGTCATGGAGATCATTCAACTTCAAAATAGCAGTGCTAGAAAAAAGAGGCTCAGTATGAGCTAAATAAGTGCTACCTGTAATAATTCTCACAGCTCTCTTTTGCAGCATCTCAACCGTATGAAGGTGAGCATTATAAGTTCCGCACCATAAAATATTACCATAAATCAAGTATGGATAGAACAAGCTATAATATAAATTTGTTAAAGATTTCACAGACAAGTATTCTCTTACCCTATACATGATGCCAACCACCCTAGAAAGTTTACCACACACAGCATTAATATGGTCACCGAACTTTAGTTTGCCATCAATAGTGACACCCAAAAACAGAACACGGTCAAGGAAATTCACTCTAGCACCCCCCAAACTTATCCCGCATTCTGGATCAACATCATGGAGTCTATTAGAAAAGAGAACAGCGCCAGTTTTATCAGCATTCAGAGCCAATCTATTTGATATGGACCATGAATTGATAGCTTCAATTTCAGTGTTTAAGGAATTACACAGTTGTCGATAATTTGGTCCAGCTGCTGACACAGTAGTATCATCTGCGAATAAAATAGTTTTGAGGTTTGGAGAGATGTAGGCTAGTTCATTTACATACAAGATAAATAAAATAGGTCCCAAAACACTCCCTTGAGGAACACCAATCGAGACAGAACTGAAACATGAATAGCAGTCACCAATCTTAACGCACTGTCTACGGCCATCCAGATAGCTCCTGAACCAATCCAAAGTCACACCTCGAACACCATAGGACTCAAGTTTGGACAGCAGGATGCCATGATTAACAGTGTCAAAGGCCTTAGAGTAGTCAATAAATAGACCTATGACATGATTCCGTTCTTCCATGTTTTTACAGATGTATTCAGAATAGTCGACAACCGCATCAATAGTAGACAATCCCTTCCTAAAACCAAACTGATTAGCACAGATAATAGAGAAACGATTCATGAAAGAAACCAAGCGCCTAGAAACACATTTCTCAAAAATTTTGCTAAACAAAGGTAATATTGATATAGGTCGATAGTTTTTGACCTCAGACTTGTCTCCTTTTTTATATATAGGGACTACACAAGCATCCTTGAAAACATCCGGAAAAACACCGCCCGCTAGAGACTTATTTATCAATAGTGACAAAGGACGATTCAAAACTGGGCTACAGAGTTTTAACATTTTCACCGATATAGTATCAAGTTTAGACTTAGTATTCTTCAATGACATGATAACTTCAGTTACTTCATTATTCGATACTGGATCAAAAAACAAAGAGTGACTATTGCGTCGAATATAGGAAAGGGGGTCAGAAGGAGACACAGGTAAAGAATCATCAATCGCAGATGCAGCAGAACAGAAATAATCATTAAAACAACGAGCAACATCACTAGGATTGGAAATAGCAACACCATCAACAATCACTTCATCAATACTCTGTTTCTTAGCACCTAACGAAACAAGTTTACGCAAATAATACCATGTTTTCTTCATATCACCCATGCAACCTTCAAATCTACTTCTGTGATAATGCACCTTCGCTCTATGAACCGTACCATTTACATAATTACGCACCCTTCTATTCTCAGCCTCAGATATTAGCCCTAACTTACATTTCTTGAAACAAATAGATTTATACTTAACATGTTTTAATAATTCAGAAGTCAGCCAGGGTTTACAGAGACGTTTCCGACTAACTCTTTTCAGCTTCAAAGGAAAACATTTACAATAGATATCATTAACAGTTTCCAAGAAATAAGCAGTAGCGATATTTATATCAGTAAAATTAGCTAATACATCCCAGTTAATAGTCGAGATAATAACCCTAAATTTCTCAATATTTGCATCATTCACAAGACGAAATCTGATCTCAACCAGATCACCAGACCTATCACTCATTAAAATAGCCTTAGATAAGGTTAAAAATGTAGTGCAGTGGTCTGTAATATTGTCCAAAAGAACACCAGCTCAGTTGCTGTAGTCTGAGGAAAAATTTATCCAAATGTGGTCGAGAAGAGAAGCCACTTGGCTCAGGGTTGAAGACGGAAATCTAGTCGGCTTAGTGATGACTGGTACGTAGTTAAAAGCTCTCATCAAAGCTGTCAAATGTGTTACGTCAGCATTATCCACGTCCAGCAAATTTACATTGAGATCTCCCAGTAAGCACACATCATGCTTCAAACAGTTACTAGCTAGCAATGTATGTAAAGCATTACTAAAGTTCATAATACTGTCAGAATGGGGTCTGTAGATAGCAACGACATAAAGACTTAACAGTGCCAGTGATACTTTCACCACACAGGACTCAATTGTATCATTTACAATTGAGAATTCATTCAATTTACAACATGGGAAAGATTCACTTACAAAAACAGATACTCCACCACCTCTCCTGCCACACCTAAATGAGTGGAATGAATTATATCCCTCAACGTTCACGGGCGGCTCACTAAGCCATGTCTCACTTAGGACAATAATATCAGGACTAATATCAGCTGATGACAAAAATGTCGAAAAAGAGTCAAAATTCTTATCAAAGCTCCTAATGTTGAGATTAAGAATAATAATGTCATTATCACTAACTATATTTTTCATATTATTTACCGAATAATAGAGTGAGCTCCCGTCAGTAAGTCCAGGATAAACTACATTTATAAAATTATCATCAGGATCTACATCATTTAAGAAAGGCAAATTATCATTAGGAGAGACTACCATGAGCGAAATAGAGTGATAGTATCAATGACATACTCCGAAAACAAATTACGCATGCATATAAAGAAAATAACATTTAATAGTAAAATATTCAAAATTAATACACATGTAAGTAATACACAGCTAAGCTCTGAAATGAAACAGCTACAGAAAAGCAGACAACAATGAAAAAGTTTACACATACACACACAAACACCTAAATGAATTAGCCAACACACAAAACACATAAATATCACACACACACACCCACACAGGTGTAAGTCACCAACGGCAAGTAGGCACACTAAGCAGGTGTGCAGAGAAACTTCACTGTGAAAATGCACATCATCAAAAACACACACAGAAACCGAGAGAGTCACTAGACAGCACACCAACCAAAACTGACTATCATGAACGTTTTTGGTTCTAACAACAAAAAGATAAAAACACAGACACGAGAAATAATTTGCTCCTACACACAACATGTCCAGACAAATCAAAGTGTATACCATGGTATACACTTGTTTGTAATAGACAAGCCTTAAAAGATTGTAAAAGACAGTACTGTATACATTTCTAAACAATGTATAAGACTGCTCAAAACCATAATTAATTGTAAAGATTCTGAATCTCATATGATAACAAAACCACACACAGCAAAGTAAGTCGCATGCAAATAGTAGTTCATCATTGTGCACATCAAATAAAACTAGTAACTCTCTACAAATAGATACAGCACAAAATAAAATAATCACATTAAGATCCATAATTTGAATAATCTTTGCTAATAACAGGTCATAAGATAGTCAATTTCTTGAATTGTTCACTAGAAGCTCATCCGATGATATGTTAAGCTCACTGTTGCAGAATTCATCCAGTTTCCGAAGATTGTTGATGAACATCTTTTGGTCACGGCCCGATTGATTTGGTGGTTTTAAATAGACAAAAATCTTGCCATCTCGAGAACCACATCCGGATATTTTACCAGGGAATTTCTTCTTAGCCTGTCTCAATCTAAATAGTATTGAGGATTTCATCGGAGTGAGGTCGTCGTTAGCGAATAGATCATGTGGTTTAACACTGCGACAAGATTTTAATAAAAAATATTTCGAGCAGGTTTCTTAGCTCATTTTCTAAGTTATTACTTGAAAATTTTCATCCAAAAGTGCTCCATAAATCTCCCCATGTCGTAGACAGGTTACGAAGATGGAGACACCAACTCCTCTTTTTCAATCCAAAAATTAACATTTTGACGGCCAGGATTCATATATAAATGGGAAATTGAGTATAAATAATTCCCTATAAAAACTAGAGTCTATTCTATCTAAAACGTTAGTGATTTCATTAATAAATTGCTCAGAACTGGAATTAGGTGGTCTATATATCACTGCCAACATTAAGTGATTTCGTAGAAAAAGAGATTCAATGTGAGGCAAAGACATAGTGAATTGTTTTAGTATTTCACATTCATATTCATTCCTAATAAATGCACACACACCACCTCCTCTCCCATTCCTCACACAATGGTATCAACTAAGTGAGTTATATTCCCTCAATATCATCTAAGTGAGTTGTATCGTCTGATAACCAAGTTTCACTAAAGCATGAAGCGTCAAATTTAAGTCCAGCACTATAAATAACAGTGACATACATGAATCTATTTTTTATATTTACATTAATTGAAATATATCATAAAAGCTTTTCACTTCGATGTGTACTATTCAGTATATATATTCAAAAACACAACATTTTTCCACTATAGATAAATTTTATGTACAAATAGATTACTTATTCATCGTGACAATGGAGAGGTTTATATTTCATGATAACATCAAGACATTGAATAGCTCTCTATAAACACATTTCATGATTGTAGATGTATTAATTTGATTAAAGTAATATTTCTATTATTATTTCATATATTGAGTATGGGTTCCGCGCCATTTACCATCTGTCATAAGAATGTACACTGCGCTTTCTAGTAAGTAGAATTCCATAAAAACTTCCGAAAATGCTCATGATGTAATAACTTACCTAATAATTAATGCATAATCATGTTGATTTATGCAATAAATAATTTAATGATGCAATATGTCACAAAATATTAATAAACAGATTTTGCCGTCGTCATGAGACTACCAAGAATAAGTGAAAGAAATAATAGTGCACCATTCCGTATAATATCATCACTAATTTTAAACTCCTACTAATATTTACTGCAGACAGTTTACAAAAGACTCTACTGGATAACTCTCTCTATACACGGGGATAGAAGTAAAGTTGTTAACACCATTCTATACATTTCTTTTGCATATACCCATTATATTAAAAATTGATAGATTCATAATCAATGGAATATTATAAGAATTTTGACAGTTTTCAGTAACTAAATTACTTTCGCAGAGTGCGGAAGGTTATATTTTTGGGTTATGTTACAGGTACAAAATTAACTTGAGCAGTTAAGAATTTGATTAGTTTATCATCAACTCTTTAGCAATTGCACTTCATAGTAAAAACAAGTATTTATCCTGATGAAACTCTGAATTTTTATAAATTCATCACTTTTTCGCTACAATTTAATTGCATTTATGACTAAAATCTATAGACTTAAAAGTCAATAGAAAATTTATGAATTTATTGCAGCTCAATGACTATAAAAACTATTTGTCAAACATTTCGTAAATCGGTTCAAAACACTTCGTTTTTATTGTGGCTGAAATCAAGAGTTTGGAAGATCTTATAAAAGTTAGAAAATTGTTTGTTGAAACAGTTCGTCGATAAAACATAGTAATGAATATACTATAAACTACATGATAGTGATTATTTATAAGTTTTCTGAAATAAATCATGCATATGAGACAATACTCGGCTAATTTAAATACAATAACTATTATGAATTATCTGTACATATACATCAAACCAATGTTAATCAGACAGTTTTAAAACAACATGACAGCGTACAGACGCAGATACTAAAATCTTTTAGATGACACTAGTTAAGTTTGACAAACAGTGTTACGAAGTGTTTGATAGTGTGTTCGGGCAATTAATAAATTCTATAATATAAAATACAGAATTTAAAAAAGTAATTACTAAATAAACACGTGTTTTCAGTTATTTAAAACTTATATTCTTCCAATGGGTAACAAAATTAGTAAGAGAGTTGTCTAAATTTGTAGGCATGTTCAACTGTTCATACCTCCTTCCACTCTAGAAATATCTCCTTCCACTCTAGAATTATGAAGATAATTATTTATAAATCAAGCTACAGTTAAACTCTAAAGATCTATGTTTTATAGAGCTCAGACCATTAATTGAAATTACTTAAAGAACTCTCCACTCTAAATCGAAAAAATCTGGAATTGCCTTAAATATGTAGAGCTAAGGTTAAATAACATATAACAGTAAGCAGAATTTAAATCGATCAAGTATTCTGTTCACAATTAATTATATAAGAAATATTCACATTTCGTTTTTTTTCATTCTGAGATTCATTAGAAGAAAAAGCCCACATAATTGAGTAGGTATGTGAAAACTATTAGTAAGAAATACTTAATTAGGTACTTGGATTCTTTATATGAATCCATTATCTTGGAATCAGCTTTGTTATTGTTTTGTATTTGTCGAATCTAGTTAGCATATCGGACATGGGGGCTTTTTCTTTGCTTGAAATTCAGAGGGGTAGTAGAAAGAATGGAAACAAATCTTAAATTACATAATATAATAAAACTAAAGAACCAAATTTGAAATAGTTTGCAGTTTTATAATCAGTAACCTTAGTTCTAATGAATAGAGAAATAAAAAAAATAGAGTGGAGGGGACCTTACCAAAAAAATTATCTGATCACTGCTCATTATCTTAATGGGGAGACCTGAGAAACAAATTTCAGAAAATTAATATGATTTAGAATATCTTAGATTTCTATTATTGGTACTTTGTCATACATTGTATTTAACATTTGAGAACGACATGGAAAATTGCTGTCATTTTTCAAGTACACCCTTTATGCTTATTACACTACTCAGTCATATGTTTAGCAACACAATGAATCTTTTTCAACTGATGTTGTTGTAAAGCTTGATAAATTTAGGGTATGAACTGATAGTCAGCATAGTGATGGTAACGAGTATAAATTATCCTGTACTGGTAATGTTGAGCTATTTATTGTGTGAGTGAAATAATTAAGACAGCTTGCTCTTTTAGATTATTTTACATACGGTATAGACTCGCAGTGGGTCTTAAAGTGGGTGCTCGGCACCCCTTTGGATCCTGGATTTTTTGTGGAATGGCTTTTTTCATGTTTATAAGTTCGGTTCTTGCTGTTAAGTATATTTGAAGACTATCATATTGGTTACATCATATAGTAGCCAAATATATCATAATTGTAGCTTTTCAATCTATTTAAATGTGACACAATGTTCAGGGGGTGCCTGAGAAAAGCAAGAGGTGTGCGAGAAAAATACTTTAAGAGCCACTGGACTATAGAGGCATATTATAGCCCCTAAATCTTTCCCACAAGAACTCTGAATGTTTTTTAGGGGCTTTTAGAAAGAACCTTTTATCAGCTTGATATGCGTGACGACACTGCTTATTTGTTTTTGATCTCTAGATTTATTTATTTGATTTCTAGTTTTTTTTTAGTGTGATGTTCTTGTTTATGTTTTAAATCTTGTAAACTGAAAACAAAAATATTAAATTATGGAAAATTAGTAGAGCCTCTTCCCTAACTTACAGTGTTATATAGGGAGGAAAATTAATTCAAAATCGGTCAAATTGAGTTATTTTCATCAACTTAAATAGAATTTCAATTTAATATAATTCACTTTTTAATAATTCAATAGTGAAATATGATCCCATTGCTGCAAAATGAATAGTTAAAGTAACCACCTTCAACTTGTAGTCGTATGGCACATTTATGTCAGGTGTCAATATTTATTTCGTTGTTATGGTGCCTGAACAGTGTCCTGTGTACACCCTGAAAGCCCTACAAATAAGGTCAGAAATTGGGAAATTTGTTATAAAATGTAGTCCAGGTACAGGAACTACATTAATTGTAAATTTTATATATATTTAATTGTGTATTTATTTAGATTTCCCAATAATTACATGAACGACCTACTAATTAACTTTGACTTACTAAAATGCCAATTTAAATTTCTCTGAACGTCAAACAGGAAAGTGTTTTAAACTTTTAAGATAATAATAATATCCTGAAAGATAAATTTTGTTTTGATAGTTGCTCATACTAATATTTGTATTATTTAAATAATAATTAATAGATTTCTTATTCCAGAGTTTCTGTATGTTCACTATCACTACCTATATCATATTATTCTAATTTTTATTTTGTAAATCTTTCCGTAATCCTGAGTCGTAGGTAGAGGAGTTCTAATTTTATGAAATGTTAAAACTAATTTCCAAGAAGTAGTGGACTAAATATGGATGGAAGATAAAAAACGCAATTTTTGTTGATCTAATTTACACAATACATTCAAAGAAAATTACAGCAGAGTTCCAATAGGGGAATTACCAACTAGTAGTTGAGACTAGTGAAACTTAAATTGACTATTGAGTCAATTAACAAATAAACTATAATGAATATTAACATTATCACTATAGTTAACCCGGTGATTATTAGACATCATTTCAACCGAATTTTGATGCAGTCGTGATGGAAGATTCAATAACGTGATCTGTTAAATTAAGACCAAAGTAAAATAAACAAATTCATTATTGCTTATAATCGCACCTAACACTTTCAATGTCTAAGGAAAATATTTGCTTGACATTAAAAAATATAAATCATAGGTTTCTTCCATCAGTATATTAAAACTTGAGCTTTATTATCGAATCGAAAAATAATGTTTACTTTATTTAGTGTAGATATTCATACACACTATATTCATGAAACTCAATTGATGAACAAATAAATTATATTTCCACCACTTAATCAGTTTAATTCATCAACCAGTTTTAGAATTATTATTAGTTATAGTAATTTCCTATCGATCTTAGTTTGATGAATTCAGAAAAAGTTTCCATATTTTTATAATGTAAACATAATAATTAGTATATACTGTATAATCATTAATCATGTTAATTTTTGTAATAATAAACTATATCTAATAGATATTGAAGTCAAATAGTATTAATAATGAACAGATTTTGCAGTCATAAGACCGCCAAAAATAAGTAAAATTACATAAGTCCGGAAGTTAGAAAGTAAAATCACTGTAATTTTAAACTCCCCAACTAATCTTTACTGAAGACAGTTTACAGAAGTTTCTACGGGGTAACTCTAGTAATACTCTGTTCATCCTAGATAATAATAGATTTAATGCAGCGACTAGTGATTGCAAGTTAACTTGTTGAAGTCGAAGTGCATCAGTAGAGTAGAACATCGTACCACCAAACATGACACTTAACTAAAGAGAAATTTGAACAGAAATGTTGAAATTATCATGAATGCTTCTTTTAACACTTGCATAATATTCTAGCGTTGTTTTGGGAGGTGACTTAGTCTTGGGTTTGCAATCAACAACTACATACTGCTAATGTACTTTTCCAATACTTTTGGAACTCTCATGGCATTAAAAATCTCTGTCAGCGCATCCTATCTTGAAAAAGAAATACAATGTTGCTTTTCTCAGCGACCTTCACCTGTTGAGGTGTAGTGGCAGACATGATGAAAATTATTTCAATAATTCGTCGACTTACACTATGATACATGATAATATAATGCAACAAGATTTCTAAATATGAATAAGATATACAAATTCGAACATTTCACATGGTGACCCCTAACTTTTGACATGAATTAAAAAAATATTGATAGAATATTTGTTCAAATTATTTGAAGTTTCATACGAACATACCTCGATTGTCCTTATAATATTTCAACTTCCCTCTTTTGAAACCACAACTGACTTTTAAAATAGAAATTAGCGAGAGTAGAGTATCTTCTTGTAGTATACTATCTTTGGTTGAAATAGTCTGGGGGTTGAAATGAAAGTATAGCCAATGTACGCAGGGAATGTATTCACTATGAAAAGGAGTACTAAAATAGTTACAAGAATTATGATTAGACGAAGACATTTACTAATTCATTTTAGAAACAAGTTACTTTAGGGTAAAATTATTTGGATGCAAATAACAACTGAAGGCATGAAATTAGAAATTAAGAACAAAAGGCTCACTAAAATGCATCCTTTACATTCATACAAGAAGGCACATGGAATAAAAAATCTTTGAACTCTCTTTATAATCATTAAATGAAATACCAATGAAAAATATTCATTTCAATATCTAGGTTACCTTAGTTAGCTACTTATTATTAATATATCAGTACATGCATTAATAATATAATTGGTACATCTTATGCTACACATCAGAGAAATGATAAAAATCACAAATACGAATAATTAATTCTTTAATACTGATACTAAGAAAATAAATCTAACATCTGACATATTTGGAGACTTAAGAAAACAAAATCTAAATTTTGAAGAAGAATTAGTCAGTTTTGAATTATTAGAAATGCTATAGGAAATAAAAGTTAAATTTAAAGCAACGTTTTTCTACACCAGACATGGATCTTTATGTCAATAAAACGATATAAACATGGAAAATATTTACAGTTATAAATGATTAAACCAAGTCAAAGCAACTACATTTAATGGATTTAGGCTAGAAAGAATAACAATAACTACTAATTATTCCCTTAGCTTGAACAGGAACTATCTATCAGATACTGTAAGAAATCATTATTGCTTCAGCCGCATATGACATTAAATTAAGATTCCAATTCCTCACAGGAATCATTCCATTGACTCCTCAGATGTTCTTCGTTCTTTCAGGTACGCAAAGAATGTGTCCAGTACCTTCGTGTAAGGCAGGGACTTCATCAAGGTTTGCATCACTTCTTCCCTCTTCTCCATTGGAAGACTGGATAGATTTTCTACCCATTCAGAGGAAGACTCGCAAACTGGAAAACAAAGAATATTAGCCTCAATGTTAATGTACTCGGTGTTATTGCTTTACTCGGAAATGGGCATTAACTTAGGTCGTGAGCAGTCAGTTGGAATTTTCAAATGAAAATAACTAGTGCAGTACGGATACTCTAGTATTTAGTAATCCGCCAATAGAGATACCAAAAAACAACTGATATAACGAGTACTAATACCAGAACTAGTACCGGTACCGATACTTGGTAGCTATTGGCAATCTGCTGATACAGATACCTAAAATATGGCCGATAAAATTTGACACATCCCTAAGAATAAGCCACTCACCTGATTCTTTTTGAGAAATAGTTTTCAGAGACTGAGGACTGCTGATAACCGCTGTAGTTTGCGGCAGTGAAGTGGAAGTAGTAGGGACATTTTGTGGCAGTGAAGTGGAAGTAGAAGGGATATTTTGTGGCAGTGAAGTGGAAGTAGAAGGGAGGGTTTTCTTTGCAGTGCTATGTTTATCATCACACAGAGGCTGAGAATCTTCTCCATCTAGACCATAAGCTACGTGAATCGCTACTTCGGATAACACATCTCTGAAAAAAAATTGAAGGCACCATCTATACACTATAAAATAAAATATTAGATCATGGGGAAATATATTCACTACACCATTGTATTTAAATAATACCATCACCAATAAACTTTTCACAAAATTTTACCTCTTCTCGTCAAGTCGCTCTACGCTATAAATCACTTTCTTGGACTCGACAGCGAGCTTATCCGAGTCGATTGGACTCTTCTTGGGAGGAGTCTGATTCTCTTTGTCAGACAGTGTCTCCTCCTCTTCTACGGTCATTGAGGAGCCTGTAGACTCCTCCTGGGAGTCTACCTCCATAGGAGGAGCTTCTGAATCATCTGAGGTGGGAGTTTCTTTCTGTAAGGTATTTCTGCAAGAAAGAAATTAAATGAAAAAAAAATAAAGATGATTTATTTCAGAAGAATTAGAATAGAGATAGATAACTAGTCACAAAATAAATTATCTTGGCACTAGATAAGTATCCTAGGTACAAGATTAATTAACTAGGCACAGGGAAATTATCTTTGGCGCAAACATTAATTAACTAGACAGAAGAATACTTAACTAGAAACATTAATTAATGACTATTCACAGAACTAACTGTATTCGAAGTTCGTATTCTTTTAGGACGGAGAGAACATTCTTGACTTTAGGATCCTTTACGGGCAGTGCTGCGACATCACTATCGGTGAGGTTAGCTAGGTGCCCCACAGTCATCACGCCCCTGTTATTCAGCACAGCGAGCAGACCAGGCACCAGGCAAGGGGAGGTGAGACTATCCAGCACTGCACTAACGGGGTCTGAACAGCCCGTGAGAGCGCTGTAAATACCTAAAAAATAGAGAGGTGTTAGGAGAGGAGTTTAATGATGCGTGTTAATGATAAATCAATACAGAGAGAAAGGCTAAGGGTCCAGTGACCATTTTTGACAGAAATGTGAATAAACTGCCATAATAGAATAATATCAAAATATATCAGAAATAGCATAATCACCCTGACTGCAGGAGATAGCTTATCAACACTCACCCTGACTGTAGAGATAGCTTATCAACACTCACCCTGACTGTAGAGATAGCTTATCAACACTCACCCTGACTGCAGGAGATAGCTTATCAACACTCACCCTGACTGTAGAGATAGCTTATCAACACTCACCCTGACTGCAGGAGATAGCTTATCAACACTCACCCTGACTGCAGGAGATAGCATTCAACTCGTCCTCATCCACAGTGTCGTTCTGGTTAGGTAAGAGCTGAGCTAGGGATTGCTTGGAAGGCTGCTGAGGCAACAAGCACTTCTCGATGGTGAGTGGCTTGGGGGAGGCACCCATATCGAGTCTCTTTTGCGCCCTGAGACTCAGAGACAGACTCCTCTGTGTCTCCTTTGTGTTGCTAGGAATCTCAACACTCTCAGAGACGGGAGGATCTGCGAAACTGACGCGTCTGCTCTTGTTGGCAGAGTCTAGCACACTCTTCTTGAGAATGCTGGTAGAAGGGGATGCTGCTGGGGAAGGCTGGTGCTTGGCCCAGGGGCGTTCAGAGGAGATGGACACACTGTGGCAACAAGCATAACAATTAATTAATTAAGAGATAACACATAAATATGAGAGCCTGCAAGCTATTATTCCAATAGTTATATATTTCTATTTAATATAGAGGGCTCATTTCATCATAGCATTTAGCTCTTTGATTTTTTAACTTTAAATAAAATATCACAGTAAATAGTAGCCAAGTAAAATTCTTCTTCTGTTTTGGTCTGAAACTGAAACAATTTTTTGGAAGATAGCTATCTTACAAATGACAATCTTAATGGACAAAAGCTATAGCTAACTATAATTTTCATCAAATTGATGGGATGGTCTAGAGCAACTCACGGAGTGGACAGTCTGTTTCTCCTGAGTGATGAAGGTGGAGTGGAGACTGAACCGGTGGGTGTTTTCCTGGAGGGAGAGTCCAGCATATCACAAGCCAAGACATCGGTAGACTTTCTGCTGGGGGGGTAGGGGGTGGAGGGACCGTAACGAACATTGGCCTTCAGTTGAGCACAAGCAACCTGTGAAGAAGTTGTGAGAAGATTTAGACAATGCATTGACATATTATATATAAGAAGTATATAAGTTCTAAGTAGAATCTAGATAGCTATGATTCGAATGAATGAATTGATTTCACTGAAGCAAACAAAGTGGAAAAAAGAAATATATTATTTAACAAACAATTATTAGCTAGCTACTTAGAATTCCTTCCAAATTGTTACAGCTTCTTAGAAACTAGAGTTTGAGATGATAAATTAAAGAAGCTAGCTAAATTCATCAATAACACATATCATATAATTCGAAACACACAATTTCATACCATTCTAGCAGCTCGTGAACCGCTCACTCTGAGTGTGGGGGTGGATTTTCTCCTGTCTGACGCCACAGCTGGACTGCTGAAGCTGCTCTTGTCTGATGCTATGTGTTCTACAGATGGTTTGGGCAATGAAGAACTAGTCTTAGACACTACATCCTTAACTGGCGTCTCTTGGAAAGAGCCATCCTCTATTTTAGATAAGATGAACTGGTCGTCATCTTTACTCTCAGAGTTCTTGTCCTGTTTTTCTGTTTCTACTGTACTTTCTGTGGTTAGAGATTGCACAACATAACCATCCTCATCAACTTGCTCTATCTTGTCAGTTGTCAGATTCTGATTCTCAACATCTGCACAGATTCCTTCATTATCCCCCTCCACTGCTGTGGTGGCTTCCTGCTCATTTTCACCATCTTCTTTGTCTTTCTGCTCATCACTTACTTCAGGTTGACTGTCCTGCTTGCCATCTGGAGAACATTTTCCAGCTAAAGCAGAGGCAGAAGCTATAAGCTTAGCTGGAGATTCAGTACTAACATTAGTTTCTTTTTCCTTCTGATCAGATTTAGCAAGCACTTCACTTATTTCGTTAGTTTCTTCTTTTTCAAAAACTTCCTCTTCGAGTTCTTTCTGGTCATCAATTTTCTTTTGATCAACAGCTTCTTTATTCTCCTTTGTAATAGCGTCTTCTCCCTTTAACTCGTTATCGTCTCCCTTCAATTCCTCATCTCCTTTGAACTCAAAACCTTCAAACACATCATTATTTTCTTCCTTTTTATCAAATACTTCAGTTTCACTAACTTCTTCCCGTTCTTTAGTGTCATCTTTTTCAGACTCTTCTTTGTCATCTTCGTTAACCTTTTCAGTCTCCAGATTCTCTTCTTGCTGTGACAATCCATTGGCAACAGACTGCCTCTTCCTATTTCTCCTAACTATTATATATTCGTTCAGTTGCACATCTACTGACGTCTCGATACTACTCCGTGTGTTGCGTCTTTTTGCAGATGAAGTAACAACACGCTCTCCAACAGCATCTATTTTCCTTTTCCTTCCTCTTTTAGATTTTGTGACCGGAGATTCATCAACACTTTCAGATTTCTTGCTGAGATTCTGCACTTTCTTTACAGAGGAAATTTTAGAAACAGAATTACTATTCAAATTAGAGTTTCGACGAGATATTTTTGGAGTTTCAAAAGCCTCTTCAACCACTGCATTATCATTTACTTTTATTTCAGGTACGTCAATTTTGACATCAGATGAAGTTTGTTCCACCTCACTATGTTCCATTGTCTGTTGCTCAACATCTTCCTCATCAGTTGCAACTTCTTTCTGAGATGTATCCTTGTCCGTATTTTCATCGTCAATGCATTCTGTATTGACGTCAGAAGATTTAGAATCAGATTCTTTAACAACAGAATTTTCAGTGCAAGATTGCGGAATGTCTTCAATATCTTCGAGCTCACGAACGTCTTCCAACACACTTAGGTCACAAATATTTTTCAACTCCGCAATTTGTGATTCAGACTCCTTGGTCTTACTTTGTGATTCTTTTTCATCAACTGTCGAATCTGGAGTCACACCATAGTCTTTGGCAACCAATTCATCAAACTTAGAGTCTTTAGCACGACCATATCCAACACATGTCTGACTTTTATTCACTTGCAGTTCTTCTGAACACTCTTCATCTACTGTTCTTGGTTTAAATATTTCAGAGATTTTCTTCTGAACATTCTTCGTAGGAGTTTTACTTTCATCAACAAATTCTTTTTCACTCTCATTAGAAACAGTCTTCATTTTTATTGTAATTTCTTGTTCTTCTCCAAAAGATATATTTATACCATTAGGAGACTGTTCAGGACAAGCTGAGTTCTCCATGAGCTTCATAAGACTTTTCCTTCTTCCACTCTTTATTTTATCTGGAGTTACAGTCATGGGCTTTGGCATGTCCTTGTCAGGAGCAACAATCTTGCGACCTGATCTTGTTATTTTATTAGGAGTGCCTTGAATAGACTTTCTCTTTTCCTTAGAAGGAGTGACGAGGGTGTTAGAAGTTTCATCGCTGCTACTCTTATCGTCCTTTTCATCTGACGAAGAATCGGTTATTTCAGTCATTTTAGTTAAACTTTTATCCAGTGTCTCAGTCCTCTTTTTCTTCGACACTTCATCATCAAGAGGAACTTTTCGTTTATTGCTCCTAAGTGGCTCTATTCCGTCAATCTTGGTGCTGGAGGCGAAGGTTTTAAGAGCAATGGTAGTTTTGGGAGTGAAAAGAGAAGATCTAGAATCTGAACCACATTGTGAATCAGGAATCTCATTCTCAGAATCAGAGTCACTATCAAATCCTTTATCCACAGTGGAACCTTTAGAAATAGAATCATTTGATTGGTTTATTTTCTTTTCAGAATCAACAATTTCCATTCTGTTTTTCTCGTTGGTATCCGTGACGCTCTCATCCACATCCATTGGTTCAACAGCATCCAGTTTGATGTCTTCCTTTGGCAGGGAGTCCTTGCTCATTGTTCTGCTAGAAGAATCATCACTGCTGAGAAGAGAGAACAGTTAGCATTATTAATTATGTGGAAAACTTTTGCGAGGTTTTCATATAAAATGAGGGATCACAGTAACGTCAAATTTTAATAGAAGACACTTAGCTAAGTACACAGAAAATTGCCAGTCATTTTTTCAATATTTTTGAAACATAATTTTGCTCTCCACCCCCTAAAATCCAATGCCAGCTTATTAAACAATCATGAAGTGTGAAGTACAACAAACTAGCGGATACAATCCATAACAAAACATGTTTATTGCATTAAATTCAAACTTAATAGCTATTGGTTCTGTCTATGAAAGTACCGTCTAAATTCAAACAAGTATTATGATGATGAGGCCAGTTACACTACAGTTCGTGGTCAAGATACATGGTTTCATTGACCAAAATTAAATTACAATTGATAATAAACAACTAATATTAATTCTGTAATAACTAATATGCAGGTTTTAGGTTATTTATTTCATTTATGGTTATTATTTTTTATCAAAGGACGATTGCATTCATTTTGTAAATAAAAAAGATGCTAGATTGTGTTTATATAACCGAAGTATGTTGCAAAAAAGTTATAAAAAGCACGAATGCAATTAGGTGACGGGCAGTTTTCCGTGTTGCTGTTTCCCTAACAACTCACTACTGCAGAGACTGTGAGAACTGTTGGGATAAGTCACTGTACAGGGCGGGAATATCACAGCGTCTCTCTGCCATTTTCTCCTTTTGGTGCGGAGTGAGGGGCCTCTTCTTGAGGTTGGCTGGGGATTTGATTACAACAAACTCCTGTACAGAAAATTAGAGGGTTACACCAAATTAATAAAATATTGTTTACCTCCTCTATAGTGAATGAGTTAAGATGTAGCTAACTAGCCTGAATAGTGAACGAATTTCTTTTAGCCTGTGATGAATTGCTATGTTTTAGAAAACGTGAGGCTGCTATATGACAGACTAAAGAAAATCTGTTCACTATAGAGGCTAAAACCAAACTCATTCACTATAGAGGAGTTCTACTGTATTGCACCGAGAACAGCAAAAATAGTAAGCAAAATTGATGAGTTTGCCTTTACGAACCTGCTCGTCGATATCATTGATGGAAAGGGAAGTTCGGGAAGACTTCTTTGCACTTTTTGGTGTGTGAGTTTTACTGAAGGGTTTTATTAGGTTGCCTTTGGGTGACGTCACAGAGTTAACTTTAGAGTCTGCAGTTTTGGGGTTATTTGAAGTCTTGGATTTGGGAGTGCCTAGAATTATAGGATCTAATTAATAATTATATATTTTTATTAAGTGTTTGCTATATTCTTGAAGTTTGATATTTTTCAACAAATCCATCTAAAATATTGCAAATGTAACAAAATAATGATTTCTTCCTGAACTAGATGTGAAATAAGTGGTACACTTGCACTTTTCGAAAGTTTGTTGTGAATTCAATGTTAACACAAATATGGATTTTTAATATTTTTTAAATTGCTAATAACTAGCTAGCTAAAATGTATCTGTTTCATCTCAAGGATTATTTAAAATGAATACAATTTGCTATTGACTCTCACCATTAGTGTTAGTTGCCTCATTCTCCGCATTGACAGCAGGAGGCAGTTCACACTGCTTCAGCAGTCTCATCAAGTCGTCTGATATCTTGAGAGAGGAGTGGTCCAGACTGAGCCACACTCTGCGAGTCCTTTTCATCACCGAGTTGTTTGTGGAGTTCAGGCCCGTCTGTCAAGACAAAATAACACTAAAGAAACATAGTGTTGTTTCCCTTAGAATATCTCGGGTGCACTAGATCGTTTTCTATGATCAAAATCAAAGAAAACTAAGGTCATTGAGGGATAACTGTTACATAATTTTTGACGTTTAATGTTTTCTATATATAATTTAAACATAGAAAACTACTTCATAACTCAGGTGCATTTTATAATTCAGGTCCCCATTACTCGATTGCTTCATAACTCAGGAGTTTTACTGAACAGTCGACCATAACTCAGTAACAGAAGTGTTATATTTCTTGGAGAATTTTATATCATACAATTATAACTTAACGAAATTATCAAATTAACATTAATAGTAGCAAGCTACAGAACATTGAATAGATCACGGTTTGTTATTTAAAATGATGGCATATAGCTAGTTGAAAATTAATTAGCTATATTACGAAGGATAGCTATAAAAGTTTTTTTTAATTTAACATTAATATTGAAAAATGTGTCGAGTTGAAGTAGCTAGAACCTAATTCGAAAATGTCTTCTCATGCGGATTACTCCCATTAGAAATTTCACACGCAAACCCTACAAATCAGAGGTTATTATTCACTCACTTTAATTAGGTCCAACATAGCAGGGTTGACGCCATTTCTCTTGGAGCAGATGTGTTCCTCTGTGAGGGTACAAAACACGTCCCACATCTGCAGAATTGCAGTTTCGACCTCACTGCCATAGCGAGCAGCGGGATTTACCTGCAATGAGTGAGTGGCAACTCAGTAAATAGGTGATAATCAACTAAAACTCATTGATAAAAATTATGGCAGTTGAGAAAGTGGTTTATCAGAGGTACATAGGAGTTAATAACACACTTAGATTAAGGGCACATGTTTTTTATGCAAAATCTGAAGTAGCTGAAGAACTGAATCTGTATTAAAATAGAATGAGACTATATTGATAAGAAATAGCTAAATCTCTATTTTCTAGCTTAAACAATCATAATAATAATAAAAATGAAACCATATTAGCTATTATGAGTTAGAAAGACCGACAATTCTGTAGGCAATGCCGCTGCGTCAAAAAGACGCTCGAGAACATTTACGTGTTTAGTAGACGTATAAATGCTTTACCTGCAGTACAGCAGAGCACAGCTCCGCACATGCATTGAGAAGGTGTGCAATGATCTTTGGGCTCTTCACCCCCATCAGCACACTGTGGGTGGCAGTGGCGAGACTCTTAGCAGCATCCTTCCTCTCAACCCCCACCAGACGCAGCACCTTCCCCCACATCACTGAGAGAACCTCCAGGAGGGGGGAGAGGGAGCACAGGGTGGTGGAGGACTTGCTACGTGATTTTAAAGGAGAGACAGGGTCTGAAAAGTAAAGGTAATTACTAATTAATGTTGAGTCCTTACTTTTAAACAAACAGATAAATAAATAACAAAATTTATTTTTGGAAGTTTCAATTTACCCATAGTTACAATGGTCAATGACTCTACATAGACCAACGGGACATAAGTCTTAGCTACTATTTAGAAACTAGCTAATGGTAAATGCTTCATTCTACTTTTGTGCACCGTACACACTACTACAATAAATTCAATCTCAAAGAGAATCATCAAAAAAATCAGTGTATTCTCAAGCTCTTAAGTTTTATAAACATTGTGATTGAGATATCTAGGTAGGCACAGCAAATTAAATAGCAATATATGGGTACCTATTACAATTAAATTTTCTCAAGAAATTACTCATATGCATGATTGTATGTCAAAAAACATGAAAAATCATCTTCCTAAAAATTCTACAATAACTTAGTTTTCTATTCTAATGTTTGAATTGAAAAGTTCTCCACCAGTATAATGCAGTGTTTGAGTGTGTACGGGGCGCCAGAAAACAAATCATTTTACTCACCTCTGACAGTTTTGCCGATCTGCTGATACCTGAAGTGTTCTGTCAAAGTCTCTGTGATGTTAGAGGTGAACAGGAGAGTCTTCAGGTGCATGTCAGATGGTCCTGCCATGTGACTGGCACTGAGCATCGCTAGGATATTCTTGCAGATGTAATCGCATTCAATGTTATTCTCAGCCCCTACAACAACATGTAACAATCAGATTTATTAGCAAAAGGTAGAGTCTCGTGTGTTTAGGTGGTTGTATTAGTGAGATACAGGATATTATTTAGGTACTGATAATTAATAGCTACTCAATCATATTATACATAAGCATCTACTATTTACTAGTAGCTAGATACTCATTTAATGTTTCACCTATTGCAGTCAGAGAAAAGAGAATATCATTTTTTCACATTTCCTTGAAGAAACTTTACTAATAAATTCTAATGCTTGAAGATATTTTAAAATAGTTCTGGATAACACGAGGTTAAATTTGTAAGATAAGAAAATAATAGGAAAACAGAAATTGGCGATTTGTGAAATTATCTGCTCTCTATTCTCTGGTAAAGCAAAAAAAATTAAAGTTATAGTTTAGCAAATTTGAAAGTTTATATTTCTAACCTTTAGAAAGAGGAGCGAGGTGACTGAAGGAGTCGTAGAGGAGGCACCATTCCTCAGAGGTGCTCCTCAACTCCTCTTTGCTCAGCAGTTTCACCACAGAGGCGCTGTGAGTGAGAGGCAGAGTGAGTACAGAGTAAACTGCAGAGAAGTCGTGGTCCATGCTGTCACCCGCATCTATCACCTGACACTGGGGAAAAAGGTAATTAATTAGCACTATTATTTTTAATGGAAAAATACTGTCTTTTAAAACAAAAATTAACAACATCCAATGATCTGAAAGACTGCAGAAAAACTAATTCGTTAATTTAGATGTATAAAATATGTTTCGGAATCAAAGGCCATATTGCTGACGTCAAATGGAAACCTACCATCAGTCGTAATAATGCTCATGGATGCATAAAAGCTATTTTGTGAATTCAGTCACCAAGGAATGTGACGAAAAGGGACACAAGCACCTGTGACTGCACTCTCAGATAGAAGAGGAAAATGAAGAGGTGAAAGTAAATGAAGCCTAATAAATCTAAGACCTCGTAGTAGAAGAATATAACTTTAGCGCTATCCTCTAAAACTGAAGTAGCGAATGTTGAAATAATAAAAAGATAACTTTGCAATTTCATTAATTTAAGTGAGAGGATTATTTCAGAATCAAAGCCTGTTACATCTTTCTATCCTTTTGGTACATATATCCTAACAAAGAAGCTTTATAATCCTACAACCTATTTTACAGATGGAAAAGTGACTTGGAATGGGACAATTAAATGCTAGCTACCAAAAAATGGTGCAAACATCTGATCGAAAGAATAAACTCTGTTTCAAATAAAAACAGTTATCAGTTGTTTAGAAAATAGACAGCTAGAGTGAAACCTAAAGCTATGTCCACACCTGTTCAATTTCCTTTCAACAAGCGCACACAGTGTTGAAAGGCGGTACACATGCGTCAATGAAAGGAGACATGCGCTGTTGAAGAGCAGTTTTATGCCGCATGCATCTATTCCTGAGAGCAAAGGGTAACGCACAAAGTCCCACGTCTTGTGGGACTTCTTGCGCTTTTTTGATCAACTTTTGAGTTGTCTACACTGAACGCAATGCATTTAGCGTGTCAAAACTTAGAACAACGTGCCCTCACGCTGGGATAGTAGCAGTAGGTAGTCAGAAATTGAATAATTAACCCTAAAACAGTTACATAGGTGAAATTCATCCGTACAACTCTTACAACTGGAAGCGTGACTCAATGTTTAGTAGGTATGATGTGATTAGAGTGATTGTGTGAACTATTTCCATTAGTTTTTGTTCAATAGCCTAATCCGAGAGGATTCCTTCCAGATACCATTTGTGTGTGTTATGTGAACTTATGTTATATGGATGTTTTTACATACATAGGTATTTTTGTAAGGGGTAAAATAGAGGAATAGGAATCAGCCAGAGAATGCTCCCATCACAACACACGCAAAAGGATAAGAAGATAGGATTATTATATTTTTTGGCTAGGCAAAAAATAGTAAAACTTTCTTTTAATGATTACTTTTTGTTATGTATTCCTTTAATTGTAATTTCCAGTTTAGAAAAGTAGGTACAAAGATGTGATGTATTCTATTTTGTATCTTAAAAAATGAATAATTTCATTCATAAGTATTTTTATTAATTATTTTATTTGGGTGAAAATCTCACGAGCCTTCCTTCTATGTCAGCAAATTAGAGGGTAACCGTTCTACAGTCAATAGGTTCCATAGTACTTCTGTGGAAGAACTGAAGCAGCGTGTGTAGCTACTGTATTAATATGTTATTTATTTCTATTGTTTCACTCAACAGTGTGTCAAATGACTTTTCTTCATATATTATATCGGTTATTTTTACGCAACTGTTAATAATATGAAAAATGTATGTAATTATCTACACATAAAAATACTACTATGCAAAAAGTTGATGGTAATCAGTAGCAATCAAATAAGACTTTGCACAGAAGAGCACTTGCAACATTGAGAGAACGTTATTTCTCCCGTGGTCTTCATATTTAAGTGCGACACTCAGCAATAAAGTTGAAACAAATCTGACGATCAGATGTGGACAGAATCTGCATGCCTCTTTCTATTCAACTAAAGGCATGCATCAATGGAAAATTGAATTAAAAGTTGAAAGGAAAGTAGAAGAGCAAATTGAAAAGAAAGTTGAACAGGTGTGGACATAGTTTAACAGATCTGAAACATATGAATACCTAATAACATTTTGTTAGGTTTCTAGTTAATCTCAATTGACAATTCGACAGGTTTGAAGACTGTGGAAGCAATAAAAGTAATCTATTATCTAGCCTAGTCAGTTTAACTATTATTATAAGTAGCTAAATTGTGACTAGAACACCAACCTCCTTAATGTGTTTCCTCATTGCCACAGACAACTGTCTCCACAGCTTTGAGAGAATAGTAGCAGCAGATTCTTGTCCACCCATGTAAGAAGATATCTGGTCAGCATTGCAGATGTAGCTGCTGATACTGCTACTGAGGCTAGAGCAGCAGTTCTTGAGGTAAGCAAGGTAGCCAGTGTCATCTCCTTGGTAATTACTGAGCAACTCTGACCAAGTTTCTTGGTATCTGAATGAAACAATGAATAAGATTAGTAAAGCTACTTCACAAGGGGTGGTACATTAGCTAAAGCTACTTCACAAGTAGTGGTACATAGCTAAAGCTACTTCACAAGTAGTGGTACATAGCTAAAGCTACTTCACAAGGAGTGGTACATTAGCTAAAGCTACTTCATAAGGAGTGGTACATTAGCTAAAGCTACTTCACAAGTAGTGGTACATAGCTAAAGCTACTTCACAAGTAGTGGTAAATAGCTAAATCTTCACAAGTAGTGGTACATAGCTAAAGCTACTTCACAAGTAGTGGTACATAGCTAAAGCTACTTCACAAGTAGTGGTACATAGCTAAAGCTACTTCACAAGTAGTGGTACATAGCTAAAGCTACTTCACAAGTAGTGGTACATAGCTAAAGCTACTTCACAAGTAGTGGTACATAGCTAAAGCTACTTCACAAGTAGTGGTACATAGCTAAAGCTACTTCACAAGTAGTGGTACATAGCTAAAGCTACTTCACAAGTAGTGGTAAATAGCTAAAGCTACTTCACAAGTAGTGGTAAATAGCTAAAGCTACTTCACAAGTAGTGGTACATAGCTAAAGCTACTTCACAAGGAGTGGTACATTAGCTAAAGCTACTTCACAAGTAGTGGTACATTAGCTAAAGCTACTTCACAAGGAGTGGTACATTAGCTAAAGCTACTTCACAAGTAGTGGTACATTAGCTAAAGCTACTTCACAAGTAGTGGTACATTAGCTAAAGCTACTTCACAAGTAGTGGTACATAGCTAAAGCTACTTCACAAGTAGTGGTACATAGCTAAAGCTACTTCACAAGTAGTGGTACATAGCTAAAGCTACTTCACAAGTAGTGGTACATAGCTAAAGCTACTTCACAAGTAGTGGTACATAGCTAAAGCTACTTCACAAGTAGTGGTACATAGCTAAAGCTACTTCACAAGTAGTGGTACATAGCTAAAGCTACTTCACAAGTAGTGGTACATAGCTAAAGCTACTTCACAAGTAGTGGTACATAGCTAAAGCTACTTCACAAGTAGTGGTACATAGCTAAAGCTACTTCACAAGTAGTGGTACATAGCTAAAGCTACTTCACAAGTAGTGGTACATTAGCTAAAGCTACTTCACAAGGAGTGGTACATTAGCTAAAGCTACTTCACAAGTAGTGGTACATAGCTAAAGCTACTTCACAAGTAGTGGTACATAGCTAAAGCTACTTCACAAGTAGTGGTACATAGCTAAAGCTACTTCACAAGTAGTGGTACATAGCTAAAGCTACTTCACAAGTAGTGGTACATAGCTAAAGCTACTTCACAAGTAGTGGTACATAGCTAAAGCTACTTCACAAGTAGTGGTACATAGCTAAAGCTACTTCACAAGTAGTGGTACATAGCTAAAGCTACTTCACAAGTAGTGGTACATAGCTAAAGCTACTTCACAAGTAGTGGTACATAGCTAAAGCTACTTCACAAGGAGTGGTACATTAGCTAAAGCTACTTCACAAGTAGTGGTACATTAGCTAAAGCTACTTCACAAGTAGTGGTACATAGCTAAAGCTACTTCACAAGTAGTGGTACATAGCTAAAGCTACTTCACAAGTAGTGGTAAATAGCTAAAGCTACTTCACAAGTAGTGGTAAATAGCTAAAGCTACTTCACAAGTAGTGGTACATAGCTAAAGCTACTTCACAAGTAGTGGTACATTAGCTAAAGCTACTTCACAAGTAGTGGTACATAGCTAAAGCTACTTCACAAGGAGTGGTACATTAGCTAAAGCTACTTCACAAGTAGTGGTACATTAGCTAAAGCTACTTCACAAGTAGTGGTACATAGCTAAAGCTACTTCACAAGTAGTGGTACATAGCTAAAGCTACTTCACAAGTAGTGGTACATAGCTAAAGCTACTTCACAAGTAGTGGTACATTAGCTAAAGCTACTTCACAAGGAGTGGTACATTAGCTAAAGCTACTTCACAAGTAGTGGTACATAGCTAAAGCTACTTCACAAGTAGTGGTACATAGCTAAAGCTACTTCACAAGTAGTGGTACATAGCTAAAGCTACTTCACAAGTAGTGGTACATAGCTAAAGCTACTTCACAAGTAGTGGTACATAGCTAAAGCTACTTCACAAGTAGTGGTACATAGCTAAAGCTACTTCACAAGTAGTGGTACATAGCTAAAGCTACTTCACAAGTAGTGGTACATAGCTAAAGCTACTTCACAAGTAGTGGTACATTAGCTAAAGCTACTTCACAAGGAGTGGTACATTAGCTAAAGCTACTTCACAAGTAGTGGTACATAGCTAAAGCTACTTCACAAGTAGTGGTACATAGCTAAAGCTACTTCACAAGTAGTGGTACATAGCTAAAGCTACTTCACAAGTAGTGGTACATAGCTAAAGCTACTTCACAAGTAGTGGTACATAGCTAAAGCTACTTCACAAGTAGTGGTACATAGCTAAAGCTACTTCACAAGTAGTGGTACATAGCTAAAGCTACTTCACAAGTAGTGGTACATAGCTAAAGCTACTTCACAAGTAGTGGTACATAGCTAAAGCTACTTCACAAGTAGTGGTACATAGCTAAAGCTACTTCACAAGGAGTGGTACATTAGCTAAAGCTACTTCACAAGTAGTGGTACATAGCTAAAGCTACTTCACAAGTAGTGGTACATAGCTAAAGCTACTTCACAAGTAGTGGTAAATAGCTAAAGCTACTTCACAAGTAGTGGTAAATAGCTAAAGCTACTTCACAAGTAGTGGTACATAGCTAAAGCTACTTCACAAGTAGTGGTACATTAGCTAAAGCTACTTCACAAGTAGTGGTACATAGCTAAAGCTACTTCACAAGGAGTGGTACATTAGCTAAAGCTACTTCACAAGTAGTGGTACATTAGCTAAAGCTACTTCACAAGTAGTGGTACATAGCTAAAGCTACTTCACAAGTAGTGGTACATAGCTAAAGCTACTTCACAAGTAGTGGTACATAGCTAAAGCTACTTCACAAGTAGTGGTACATTAGCTAAAGCTACTTCACAAGGAGTGGTACATTAGCTAAAGCTACTTCACAAGTAGTGGTACATAGCTAAAGCTACTTCACAAGTAGTGGTACATAGCTAAAGCTACTTCACAAGTAGTGGTACATAGCTAAAGCTACTTCACAAGTAGTGGTACATAGCTAAAGCTACTTCACAAGGAGTGGTACATTAGCTAAAGCTACTTCACAAGGAGTGGTACATAGCTAAAGCTACTTCACAAGGAGTGGTACATTAGCTAAAGCTACTTCACAAGTAGTGGTACATAGCTAAAGCTACTTCACAAGTAGTGGTACATAGCTAAAGCTACTTCACAAGTAGTGGTACATTAGCTAAAGCTACTTCACAAGGAGTGGTACATAGCTAAAGCTACTTCACAAGTAGTGGTACATAGCTAAAGCTACTTCACAAGTAGTGGTACATAGCTAAAGCTACTTCACAAGTAGTGGTACATAGCTAAAGCTACTTCACAAGTAGTGGTACATAGCTAAAGCTACTTCACAAGTAGTGGTACATAGCTAAAGCTACTTCACAAGGAGTGGTACATAGCTAAAGCTACTTCACAAGGAGTGGTACATTAGCTAAAGCTACTTCACAAGTAGTGGTACATAGCTAAAGCTACTTCACAAGTAGTGGTACATAGCTAAAGCTACTTCACAAGTAGTGGTACATAGCTAAAGCTACTTCACAAGTAGTGGTACATAGCTAAAGCTACTTCACAAGGAGTGGTACATAGCTAAAGCTACTTCACAAGTAGTGGTACATAGCTAAAGCTACTTCACAAGGAGTGGTACATTAGCTAAAGCTACTTCACAAGGAGTGGTACATAGCTAAAGCTACTTCACAAGGAGTGGTACATTAGCTAAAGCTACTTCACAAGTAGTGGTACATAGCTAAAGCTACTTCACAAGTAGTGGTACATTAGCTAAAGCTACTTCACAAGTAGTGGTACATTAGCTAAAGCTACTTCACAAGTAGTGGTAAATAGCTAAAGCTACTTCACAAGTAGTGGTACATAGCTAAAGCTACTTCACAAGTAGTGGTACATAGCTAAAGCTACTTCACAAGTAGTGGTACATAGCTAAAGCTACTTCACAAGTAGTGGTACATAGCTAAAGCTACTTCACAAGTAGTGGTACATAGCTAAAGCTACTTCACAAGTAGTGGTACATAGCTAAAGCTACTTCACAAGTAGTGGTACATAGCTAAAGCTACTTCACAAGTAGTGGTACATAGCTAAAGCTACTTCACAAGTAGTGGTACATAGCTAAAGCTACTTCACAAGTAGTGGTAAATAGCTAAAGCTACTTCACAAGTAGTGGTACATAGCTAAAGCTACTTCACAAGGAGTGGTACATTAGCTAAAGCTACTTCACAAGTAGTGGTACATTAGCTAAAGCTACTTCACAAGGAGTGGTACATTAGCTAAAGCTACTTCACAAGGAGTGGTACATTAGCTAAAGCTACTTCACAAGTAGTGGTACATTAGCTAAAGCTACTTCACAAGTAGTGGTACATTAGCTAAAGCTACTTCACAAGTAGTGGTACATAGCTAAAGCTACTTCACAAGTAGTGGTACATAGCTAAAGCTACTTCACAAGTAGTGGTACATAGCTAAAGCTACTTCACAAGTAGTGGTACATAGCTAAAGCTACTTCACAAGTAGTGGTACATAGCTAAAGCTACTTCACAAGTAGTGGTACATAGCTAAAGCTACTTCACAAGTAGTGGTACATAGCTAAAGCTACTTCACAAGTAGTGGTACATAGCTAAAGCTACTTCACAAGTAGTGGTACATAGCTAAAGCTACTTCACAAGTAGTGGTACATAGCTAAAGCTACTTCACAAGTAGTGGTACATTAGCTAAAGCTACTTCACAAGGAGTGGTACATTAGCTAAAGCTACTTCACAAGTAGTGGTACATAGCTAAAGCTACTTCACAAGTAGTGGTACATAGCTAAAGCTACTTCACAAGTAGTGGTACATAGCTAAAGCTACTTCACAAGTAGTGGTACATAGCTAAAGCTACTTCACAAGTAGTGGTACATAGCTAAAGCTACTTCACAAGTAGTGGTACATAGCTAAAGCTACTTCACAAGTAGTGGTACATAGCTAAAGCTACTTCACAAGTAGTGGTACATAGCTAAAGCTACTTCACAAGTAGTGGTACATAGCTAAAGCTACTTCACAAGTAGTGGTACATAGCTAAAGCTACTTCACAAGGAGTGGTACATTAGCTAAAGCTACTTCACAAGTAGTGGTACATTAGCTAAAGCTACTTCACAAGTAGTGGTACATAGCTAAAGCTACTTCACAAGTAGTGGTACATAGCTAAAGCTACTTCACAAGTAGTGGTAAATAGCTAAAGCTACTTCACAAGTAGTGGTAAATAGCTAAAGCTACTTCACAAGTAGTGGTACATAGCTAAAGCTACTTCACAAGTAGTGGTACATTAGCTAAAGCTACTTCACAAGTAGTGGTACATAGCTAAAGCTACTTCACAAGGAGTGGTACATTAGCTAAAGCTACTTCACAAGTAGTGGTACATTAGCTAAAGCTACTTCACAAGTAGTGGTACATAGCTAAAGCTACTTCACAAGTAGTGGTACATAGCTAAAGCTACTTCACAAGTAGTGGTACATAGCTAAAGCTACTTCACAAGTAGTGGTACATTAGCTAAAGCTACTTCACAAGGAGTGGTACATTAGCTAAAGCTACTTCACAAGTAGTGGTACATAGCTAAAGCTACTTCACAAGTAGTGGTACATAGCTAAAGCTACTTCACAAGTAGTGGTACATAGCTAAAGCTACTTCACAAGTAGTGGTACATAGCTAAAGCTACTTCACAAGGAGTGGTACATTAGCTAAAGCTACTTCACAAGGAGTGGTACATAGCTAAAGCTACTTCACAAGGAGTGGTACATTAGCTAAAGCTACTTCACAAGTAGTGGTACATAGCTAAAGCTACTTCACAAGTAGTGGTACATAGCTAAAGCTACTTCACAAGTAGTGGTACATTAGCTAAAGCTACTTCACAAGGAGTGGTACATAGCTAAAGCTACTTCACAAGTAGTGGTACATAGCTAAAGCTACTTCACAAGTAGTGGTACATAGCTAAAGCTACTTCACAAGTAGTGGTACATAGCTAAAGCTACTTCACAAGTAGTGGTACATAGCTAAAGCTACTTCACAAGTAGTGGTACATAGCTAAAGCTACTTCACAAGGAGTGGTACATTAGCTAAAGCTACTTCACAAGTAGTGGTACATAGCTAAAGCTACTTCACAAGTAGTGGTACATAGCTAAAGCTACTTCACAAGTAGTGGTACATAGCTAAAGCTACTTCACAAGTAGTGGTACATAGCTAAAGCTACTTCACAAGGAGTGGTACATAGCTAAAGCTACTTCACAAGTAGTGGTACATAGCTAAAGCTACTTCACAAGGAGTGGTACATTAGCTGAAGCTACTTCACAAGGAGTGGTACATAGCTAAAGCTACTTCACAAGGAGTGGTACATTAGCTAAAGCTACTTCACAAGTAGTGGTTCATAGCTAAAGCTACTTCACAAGTAGTGGTACATAGCTAAAGCTACTTCACAAGTAGTGGTACATAGCTAAAGCTACTTCACAAGTAGTGGTACATAGCTAAAGCTACTTCACAAGTAGTGGTACATAGCTAAAGCTACTTCACAAGTAGTGGTACATTAGCTAAAGCTACTTCACAAGGAGTGGTACATTAGCTAAAGCTACTTCACAAGTAGTGGTACATAGCTAAAGCTACTTCACAAGTAGTGGTACATAGCTAAAGCTACTTCACAAGTAGTGGTACATAGCTAAAGCTACTTCACAAGTAGTGGTACATAGCTAAAGCTACTTCACAAGGAGTGGTACATTAGCTAAAGCTACTTCACAAGTAGTGGTACATTAGCTAAAGCTACTTCACAAGTAGTGGTACATAGCTAAAGCTACTTCACAAGTAGTGGTACATAGCTAAAGCTACTTCACAAGTAGTGGTAAATAGCTAAAGCTACTTCACAAGTAGTGGTACATAGCTAAAGCTACTTCACAAGTAGTGGTACATAGCTAAAGCTACTTCACAAGTAGTGGTACATAGCTAAAGCTACTTCACAAGTAGTGGTACATTAGCTAAAGCTACTTCACAAGTAGTGGTACATTAGCTAAAGCTACTTCACAAGGAGTGGTACATAGCTAAAGCTACTTCACAAGGAGTGGTACATTAGCTAAAGCTACTTCACAAGGAGTGGTACATAGCTAAAGCTACTTCACAAGGAGTGGTACATAGCTAAAGCTACTTCACAAGGAGTGGTACATAGCTGAAGCTACTTCACAAGGAGTGGTAGCTACATTAACTATTACAATTTTACCTGTTTTGAGCACTGTATGCTGTGTGCATCATCGTCTCTGTTAGCATCATGCTGATGAAGCTGCATCCTATGCTGCCTCTCATCACTCCCCCAGCACTCAGCATACTGCCTGAATGGTACTGTCTGCTGTACAGAACCTGAAATAAAAAGCTTTATGAATTGAATGAATAGAACACTGTAGGTATGGAATAATTCAACTAAAGATGGTTCGAGTCATCAGCAATGCAAAAAATTATCTCAAAATTATCATAGCTAGTTAGTTCTTCACAATTTTATTATAGATAATGAAGTGAATAACTATGAGCCTATGTTATTTATATTAGTAATAAACATATTTCGGTATTAGTAAATTAGCTACATCAACTATCTATTAAATAGATAGCTAATTCTGACGGATAAAGACTTCAGTATTATTTTTTATAAATTATCAAATATTCATGATGATGATGTATGAATGGTAATTTCTAAAATAGTTCCATTAATAGAGTGTTTACCTTAGCAGGCAGCTTATGCTGACTAGCCACAATGACAGAAAAAGCCTCCAGCAACACAGAACTCAATGAGTCATTCACTTTACTCTCCGAGAGAAGTTCACTGAAGGATGCCATTATCTCTTTCAAGACGTCTGCCGCTTCCCTAACACTAGAGCTCTCTATGTAACTCAGAAGGTGAGTCATGAGGGCCTCTGTGAGGTTGGTACCCATGGATTGGGGTGATGTGATGGTGGATGTGTAACGAAGAGCCTCCTTGTAGCATTCGTGCAGAAGCTGGTGATGCTTACTGTAAATGCTGGCACTCATCAGATCACTCTCCAGAGTCTCCATGTTGCAGAACAGAGCTGTGTTCTTGCGAGATGAGATGGGTGCCATGAATTGATAAAAGACATGAACAAATTTCACCTTGAGATCACTGGATATTTTGGCACTGGCTGACGAGTTAGCCATGGCCAGGTTTTTGAGAGCTAGACCAGCAGCTTTTGGAGATGTTGCTGAGAGAGTCTTTTGATACTTAAAGCAAAAATGTAAGAAGGGAAGAACTATCATATCAAAATTATCTTGAGCCTTATTTTTCAATGATTTGATAAAATGAAACCAAGACAACAGTTTTGACTTGATGATGTCATCACTCTTAGCATTGTTAGCCATGAAAGGTGCAATGACAAGTTTTAATCTCTTGCTGCTGGTGAGCACATTCATATCAAGAGAGAAGTTATCAATCAGACAAGCCCAGCAATTGAAAGCCTCTACTCTTATTGCTGTGGAATTGCTTTTGAAAGCTTTCTCTACTACAACAAGCAAAGAATTTATCAGAGTGGTGCCGGTGTGCAACTTACGTCCTAACATCTTTATGCAGACTTGCCAAATGAGCAAAGAGTTCAGTGTCTCTTCACTAACCAGCTTCACAAGTGTAGGACTGTAGATATTAACTATGTCCTTAACTGATTTCTCCACAATGCCATTCAGAACCTCTAGGGTATCTGGCTGATCAACCAAGTAACCAGTACAAGCTAGGGCAAGCTTCCTGATTCTTGGGGCACTATGGAACATTTGGGGGAACACTTCAGGATAGAAATCAATGCATTTTTCTGAAACTGTGCTGCCCAGAGACTTCAGAAGGAATAAGAGTAACCTGAGTGACTCATACACAGCCACAGAAGATTGCTTAGCTTGAAGTGCATCTATCACAGTGTCAACTAATTTATCGCAGTAGAGGTTATAGATGGCATGAGGGTACTTCTCCATCGCAAATCCCCAAAGGATTCTAATGAGAATCTTTTTATCTGTTGTTTTCTTAGCTATTTTCAGGACTGTATCTGCAATTTCTTCAACAAATACTATTGGAAGAAGTTTGGTGAATTCTGCTCTTGACATAATATAGCCAACCATTCCCACACATGCCTGTAAGTCTTCATTGTTTTGATTTTCAGTGTTCATGTCTTCTAGTATAGCTTTGAGAACAGCAGCAAGCTCATTCTTCATGAGGCTCCAGTCAAAGTCAGGTTGGTTCTCAGTAGAGCATTTTCTGGAAAGAGAATAAAATGAATAAGAAATATTTTGGAAAGAGAATAGAGTCAATAAATAAGAAAAAAATTTGGAAAGAGAATGAAATAAATAAGAAATTTTTTGGAAAGAGAATAAAGTCAATAAATTAGGGAAATCAGTATTAATTGATATTCATTTTGGAAGATCACTCAAGCTAAATGCCACAGTATATTTGTTTTATTTGCTTTCAATCACAAAATAGAGTAGCCAATTAATTGATTAGAAGTATTTTTAATATAATATAAGGAACCTCCAGACAATACACTTGCCAAATAGCTACTAACTTGATGATGATTGAATAGCTTTTAATTCTGTCCTCATGTTTGCCAGATGTTATTGTTTGGAGTAACTGAGAGTCTGGAGGAGAAGCAGCTTCAGTACTCATGGGGTTCTTTACAGAACTCTCCTGATTGATAGATTTATTCATGACTCAAGTAGTCATTTGACTATTGAGAACTAAAAATGAAAATCTGAAATTAAAGGAGAATTTTAATAGAATATGATATCATTAACAAACTGGAAAAAATTAATGATTAAACCAAATTATAAATTTACTATATACATGAATATTTTTATGAATTTGTTACCTGATTTGATATCTGGTGAAGGATTTTCAGTTTCTACTATAATATAATATTATTCTTCATATGTATTGCATTCTAAAAGTATTTTATGAATAATTTACTTGTTATTTTCATGTTTCAGTATTTAAAACCTATTTCTTCTGTGTAAACTCATCAGTTAGATATTTTACTTAAATAATCTTCCTAGAAAGGCTTCAGCTCTGTCCATACTTTGAAACAAAACATGGTAAGTATCTAGCATCAACCGGAATGATCCATCGCACTTTCCGCAACTTTCATATACCATCAAAGTTAATTTAGATAGGCATTACTTTTAATATCTAAAGATATCTTTTAAAGATGATTTACACAAAATTCCAACCTCTAGGTTCTTTTTTATCAAAAAATCTTGCCTTTAACTTCTACAAGAGAATTGGGGTGATTGCATTGCACATTTGGGGTGAATAATTGTGGTTTGAAAAGATCAAGAATATGGGACATTTTTAACATTTTCTGTATTTTACTGTGAACAGAAGCCAAAATAGAGAATTTCTTGGAGAACAGTTTACCAGTTCCTGCAGTCTGGGAAAAGATATGATAGGCAGTGTTGCTTGTATAGCAATTCTTTTGGAGGCTGAAGGTAGAGGCTACAACAAGCATAATGGGGGCCAAATGGGTCATTTAAGTTTGTGGCAATTATTTAAAATTATAGTCAAATATTATATTCAATTGTCCAGTGAAATGTGAAATTTCCACCTAAAAATGAATAGAATTCAATGAGAATTCACACAACCAGAAAACCAAAGACCCTTTTTGGAATCCTCGACAAATTTCTAACTAAGTGACAACTGACTATTAGATATAGCAACATAATTTTCTACAATTTTATTCTTTGTATCACAGTTCAAAACTGAAGATTAAAGATTTTATTATTGAAAATTTTAGTTAGTTATCAAAAATCACTATCTAATTAAAACAGGAAGGAAATTGCAAAATCTAGTTTCATCACTTTATTAGAAAGGTTAAAGGACTGAAAAAACATCTCATTTTTTGTTCTTCCATTGGTACCAAATAATATCATACAAGTCTGTATTTGTATTTGGTACACAAAAACTAACTGACTTTTTCAAAAATATGAAAAAATCCACCAACAACTTTCAATCATTTGGCTGAACCACCAACATTTTCAAAATTTATCATCCAAAAGTTAATGGTAACTTACCAGACTGCATTTCATAGTAAATTTGTTTGAATAAAATAGGTATTGTAACAGTATGGTGGATTTATAGCTATTTATTCCTATGTTACGATTAATTTTCGGTAGCTAAAGCCTAAATGGAGGGAATGTTGGTGAATCAGCAAAATTATTGGAAATTGCTGGTGGATTTTTTCAGCTTTTTTAAAATGTCAGTGGGATTTGGACTTTGGTGCAACAAACACAATTATACAGATTGGGTAATGTAGGAATAAATAGTTAAAAATCCACATATGTAAGACTTTGCCAGAATATTATTTTCAAAGGAGGAAAAACTCCACTGACATGTTGGTGCAGTTTACCATCAAATACAGTCTGGATCCAGGCTATAAAGCATGTCCAAACTTGTCATTTAAATGGCAAGTTTGTGACAGTTATTTTGAGCCCTTCAATTGCAAATAGAGAGAAATAACTAATTTTCACATATGTTATAATGTTATTTTGGAGAGAATTTATGATAAGATAATTTGATCATTTTGGAGAGATTTGGTTATTTGTGGAGAGAGCTGGAGATTCAAATGGAGAATTTATGAGCCATACTATTTTACTTTGGAGTGGATTTCACAGACATCCATTTTCTCTATAAGTAATGTCAAAATTGAAAAAGACTCAAAGAGTCACACAAAGTGACTGTGTGGTAATTTTCAAAAATTACATACCTAGCTAGGAATACGTAGCAAATTTCAGAACAATCGGTTCAGTTTTATGATGTTTAATGGGCATGCAAATAGTCAAACAATTTTAAGCCGAAATTTCACCAAATTCTGAGCAACTAGAGCCCATTTTGGCTTAATATTGTAAATTTCAATTAAAAAATTAATCAATTAAAAATTTCCAAACAAACTATCCTCAATTTCCTGTAAGAAAACTTTACCAGTTTCGGCAGACAGCAGTCTGGCAATTGACATTCAAAGAACTGTAATGGGTTGACAGACACTCGGCCAAACGTCATTTGGCGGAACGGACATTTGGCCGAAATATCTTTATTTTGAAAATGGGATGGTACTAATATTTAATATAATAAAAATAATAACTTTAAATAACATAATAACCATTAATAACAAGTTCAAAAGTATGAAGAGAAGCTTTTTTCCACCCCTCATATTTGCGATGAAATCCATGGTTATTAAAGAATGCAAATTGTTGAGCAATAGGTATATTCTTGAATACCATTCTAGCTTCATTATAAAAAGTCAAGTTCCAATAAAAACTAGTAAATTCAAATTAAAGGAAGGGAATTTCATATTTAGATTAGTAAACTTCAAATTAAAATTAACCAAGTTCAAATCAAAAAAGTGAACTTTAAATTAAAACAGTTTTATTTCAAATTAAAAACATGTCAGCTTAAAATTGAGAGAGTTCAACTTCAAATCAAAATATTGTTTTTTTTTACTGTTAAACTCTCAATTCTGAAATAAATAAAGTTAATTCAAAAATGGGAAGTTTTCAACATATATTGAATAATGGAAAAAATAAGTTATATTTCATCATGTATCTATTCGTCCTATTAATAACAAGTCTAAATATATATATATATATTCAGTCAAAAGTTCATGTATAATGGATACAGTAGAATATTCAGATTATTTCAAAAATTTATCAGATGGTTGAATTAATCTTCACTATAAAATAGGAATAATTTCAATTTGTACCAACTCGAGTTATTTTTATTAGAAATAAAACTATTTTAAATTGAAATACACCTTATTTAATTTGAAGTTGATCTTTTAATTTGAACTTGACTTTTTTTAATTTGAGGCTAAAATGGTAATGGTGTAGTTCGTAATATGGGAACGCATTTTGTACACATTAAAATTGATTTTACTTTCTATAAAATGACCTTAAAATTCGATGGAAATAGAAAAAAACATATATTGAATAATTAACCGGAGGCTGCAGTTCGTAATATGGATACACATTATGCACTACCAGTCTGTATTTGGTGCACAAAATCCCACTGACTTTTTCAAAAAGCTGAATAATCCACAAACAATTTCCAATAATTTTGGTGATCCACCAACATTTTCCTAATTCACTCACCGAAAATTAATGGTAACATAAGAATATATTGCTAAAAATTCCCAGACTTAGCTAGAATATTATTTAGAAAGGGGAAAAACTTCTGCTGACAAGTCAGTGGAATTTACCATGAAATACAAACAGTAACTGAGTAAGTCTAACAGAGTGGTATCCACTCTTGAAAAAGTGGTCTTTTCTGATGGATTAATTGCTCTGTTGGAGTTTTGCAAACCTTAAAATACAGTAATAAATTAATAAACTGTGTAATCTGTAGCATTATAGCATAGCATGTTTCAGAGGCTGGAAATTCACAAAAATTCTGAGTCAAGCCAATTTGGCCCACTTTTTGAAGATTTCAAACCAAAAATAACATGGGAATATAGGAATTAATTCAAAATTTTAAGACAATTAGACATATCTGAGTTTTCACCTTTTGAAATCTAAGCCAATTAATAGGCTTTAACTGACACACTCTGTAACATGGGCAGCATATAGCCTCTAAAATTCATCTGTTAGCCTAAGGTATTTTCCAGAGTGGACTGGTATGCACATATTAAAATTTAATTTCCTTTAAACAAAAAATCTTTAAAATTCCATGAAAATAAAAATAATATTAAATTAAATGGAGGCTGGGAGCCTGGGGCTGCAATTACTAGTATGGATTCAATGTTTACATTGAATACCTTAAAGTTTTTCGCCATATTTACACAAAATCTACTGTCGGCCAATTGTCTTACAGCGACCTTAAAGTCTTTCAGCCATATTTACACAAAATCTACTTTCGGCCAATTGTCTTACAGCGGGATCATCTAATGTCCTTCAGCCAAGTGTCATACGGCCAAGTGTCTGCGCACAACTGTGATGACATCATTGACATGTAGGATGTAGCTACCTTAGCGCCAGACTGTATTTCATGGTAAATCTAAATTCCTCCGACATTTCAGTGGAATACTTTCCTGAGTTCCTCTTTGAATATAATATTCTATTCTACTATCTAGCAAAGATGGTGAAATTTTTGCTATTTATTTCTATATTACCATTAATTTTTGGTGGATAAATTAGGAAAATGTTGGTGGATCAGCCATGTTTTAAAGTATGGACAAAGTCGCCAGTATATTGGCGACTTTTGAGGGGTTTAAATAAGTTGAAAAACTTGTAAATAACAAGTAAATTATTCCTAAAATTATCTCAAGAGATACACATGCATCAGACATGAAGCATAAGGATGTTTTCCAGTGTAATATCTTCACTAGGAAGCCAAATTTCTCCTTTAAAGTATCTTAAATGTGGCGACCTGGATCCATTTTCTCACTAAACTGGCGACTTTCCTGCCACACTTTAAAACATGGTGGATCAGCCAAATTATTAAAAATTTATGGTGGATTTTTTCAGTTTCTTGAAAAAGTCAGTGGGATATTGTGCACCAAATACAGACTGGCCTTAGCCCATGTTTCAAAGTGTGGCAGGAAAGTCGCCAGTTTAGTGTGAAATTGGATCCAGCTCGCCACATTTAAGATACTTTAAAGGAGAAATTTGACTTTCTTGTGAAGATTTTACACTTGGAAACATCATTATGCTTAATTTGTGATGCATTTGCATCTCTTGAGATTGATTTACTTGTTATTTACATGTTTTTCAACTTGTTTAACACCTCAAAAGTCGCCAATATACTGGCGACTTTGTCCATACATTAAAACATGGGCCTTAGCGGCATAGCCTACCTAGCCAGGTAAAAAAGCATATCCAAACTCGCCATTTTAATGACGAGTTAGTGACAATTATTCTGAGCCCTTCAATTACAAATGGCGAAAATAATCAATTTTTTTTCCTATGCTACAATGTTATTTTAGAGAGAATTTATTGTAATTTGATCATTCTGGAGACTGGAGAGAAACTTGGTTATATTAGTAGAGAAGTGGAGAGACAAATGGAGAGTTTATGAGACATAAAATTCTAATTACCTAGGTATTTTTAATATCTTCTAGCGGAATCTAGCCTACCTACAGCAATGTTTAATGTTATGGTCCATAACATTGAAAATCTTATGGACATTTCATAAATTCATAACATTGGACACTTTATTTAGGACCTGAGAGTCTGAGTAAGAATCAAATCTACCTTTATAAATAGCTATATCTTAAAGTGATGACCTGGATTCATCGTTAACCTTCCCCATCATAGGTATCAATTTAAACACATCACGCTAGGGTGATATCACTGATAGGTAGGTATGTAGTTAGTTACTAGCTAGTGAAAATATCGCAAAAATAATACCTACCTATAGCTACTAGGTAGCAAGAACTAACCTCTAATTCAAAATTAGGTAATTGATTAGCTACCTAACTTACAATGTTGAGTGAATGTTTTAACAATTTTGGGACAATGTTTTGCAGTGACCCATACTTAGGTACCTAGTACCATATCTAAGTGACATCGTTTATCTGTTGCATCAGGCTCCTAGGATCTGAAGAAAGTACATTCTGTTAGTCCCTTACCGTACCAAAGACGTATGCTTTCAATAATAATATCCTATTTACACTTGAAATGCACAAATTTAAGAAAAATTTGCTAACAACAGACCTCGAAAAATTCAGGAACGAGCCCTAAAACAGACCTTAGAATTTACGCGGCAAGATTTTAGTGAAAAATGAAGACTCAATGAATTTTACAGACGTGCACTGTACGTCATACATTCAATCTTTGGTTAAATTTTTCATGAACAGGTGGAATATGAGCAACAAATAGAAAGCTAAAATAATGTGTAATATAATAAGATATACCTACATACATTCTATACGTTTTTACGTTCTATCTTTCTATAAACGGTTGCAGTTAAAGTTTGTAAATATTAGAACTCTTAATACAATGCTAGTTAGATTGCCATTTTTTAATTATCAGCTACATCTCCTTTTCAAAATCCATGTAATTTTTTAATGATATGTTTTAGCAAAAGTATATTTTTAACTGGACTATATCTTATTATATATTTCCGATATTATCACACTGATGCAAAAATTAGAAATTCAGTTTCGAAACGTGAAATTTGAAAATTATGAAAAAATGATCGAAGATACATTTTTCTACCTAAGGGTGTATCTATAATGATTTCTTAACAGTTTACTATTTTCGCATGTCTAAATAGAATCTTAATTTGTGAACCTTGTAGATATTATAAAATGGTTCTCGTACGTGTACCTAAAAAAATACACACTGAGATGAATACCCCACAGGTTTTATTATTTTGGTTTCATAAAAAAAAGCAGGAAATTTTTAGTTATTGATCTTTAATATGTTTGGTACAAAGAAATTTTATTTTTGAAGAATATTCAACTTCACACAAAAACTGTATAAAAAGAAAATAACACTTATATAAAGTTAGGCCGAACATGAATATCTATCTCCTTAACAAAGAATATAAATATAATATCAAAATATGAATGTTAATTTTTAGGCAAAAAAAGTTACGAATAAATATTAGAAATTTAATAATTTATGTTTGAATAAATTAACGGATATTTTCTGAAATCGACCAAATACTTCAAAATATAGGAAAAAAAATCTGTATATATGATGCCAATGATATTTACACAGTTATTTGTGTAAATATCATTTTGATAATATTCTTTTTATATGAACTTTTAAAAAATTGAAGAGCATTGTTTGATTTTGACTTTACTATCCATTTAACGATGACATGGTTCTTATAAATGCTTGGAAAATAAATAATATGGTTATTTATGAATAACTTATGTTAATACTCTGTGAAATTGTTATCATACATAGGTACAGATATTTTTTTTAGTTTGAAGTGGTTGGTCGATTTCAGAAAAGATCCAAATTTACCTTTACATAACATTAAAATGTGTGAATTTATTTGTAGTTCCTTTTAAATTGACAAAACGAAAAGTTCTTCTGCAAGCAATAAAGTACACTTTTATTGACTATTATTCAGATGGATATTAGTCAAATCTACATATAATTTCAGTGAAAAGTTATCCGGCATGATTATTGTTAATTCACTTAATATATCCACACAAATAACTCGTTTCAGCTAAAACATTTGTACAACAAAAAATTGATATGATCAATAATTGCAAGTTCTTTTGCTTCATTTTATGTAATAGTTAAATATTTTCAATATGAAAAGAAAATGAAAGTTTATCAAAATATGTTCCCTATAGGTATAAGGTGTTACTTCAGCAATGCTGATGTCAAATCATTTTGTTGCTTAAAGGTCCCCTCCAATCAAATTTTTTTATTGCTTAATTCAACGAGGTTAATGTTTCTTATCATTTTACAGCAAACCCCATAAATTTGATAGCATATTTTTAATTTTATATGTTTTCAAAGATTTTTATAATCTAAACTCTATAAAACCTACTTCACTTCCGACTTTCTAATTTTCAGTCTGAAGAAAAAGAATGTGCATCATTTGTTTTGATTGTCAACTAGGTATTTGGTTTAATAAATCTATTTATTATTCGTTTAAAGGTTTAAATTTGGATAAACTTATTATAGAATCGTTCATATACTTTTAGAAACAATTAATATCTTAAAAGAAGGCCATTACGCGTTGTTTGTTTAAAAATCTAAATTTGAAATCAAAACGAAGAGTGTACAATCTTCTTTCTCAGCGTCAGGTTGGAGATTCGCCCAATTATTGTTGCTCACAGAGTATTAAAAAACTTTAAAAGCAAATAATAAAATATATGCTGAACCGAATTGTATGCAGTTTGCGGAATAATGATCGTAGACCTTAGTTCCATAACATTATGTAATAAACTCATTTATTTCCCGGAGCCTGGAGAGGACCTTTAATGGTTTTATAATATATCATATACGTATATGTCTTCATTTAGTTTTTCAGAAGATAGTGAAACAATCTGATAATGTTTGTGTCGTTAGATTACCTACAGTAAAACTATATAATGAACAGGAGAAGCAACCTAACTGTATTAGTATTATCCTTTCTCAAGAGTGGTTTCTACTTCAAAAACTATCTATTTGTTAGACTATAGAATAAGTGAAAACTGAGCATTAAAGGGATATAGTCTGTTCAACCACTTTTATTTTCATCAGTGAATTTGCATGTAAAATGAAGAACGGAACTTTTTAAATACAGTACCCTACAATTACCACGAAATGGCAGGAATGACACACAAGCAGTCAAGCACCAGACTACTCCACAATCAGATGAAAAATATAATGAATACAAGATAGAAATTAAACCCTATCAGAATAGAAATCTAAGAACTCTTATCTAAAATAGCAAATACGTAACCTTAGAACTAACCTACAATATTGCAACTAATGCTGAAAATGTTGTGAAAATAACAAACTTATAATTCCTAATCCAAGTTATATTAGTTCTGGATCCAAATCCGAAATTTGGATCCAAATCCAAAATCATTTCTCCCAACAAAGACGGCAGTTGGTTAAACTATCTAAAGAATTCGTAGCCTTTGGCGAAAAAAAAAACATTTTTCTATTCCTTTATGCCTGTGTGCATGATAAATCCTACATAGGTTAGGATACTGAAATGAACCAAAATATAGGTTCAATCACATCATTGATTAGAGACTTGAATATTTACTTTAGTTTTCACTCATTGTGATATAGTTACATACATAAATAATTCACTTGTGCATCACATTTCAAGAAAAGTGTCATTAATTTATTCAGTAGGTGTCTTCAGTACCTATGACTACTCCCATCCCGGAGTCTCTCCGTGTTCAATCAGGTACTCTCTGAGCCACTCCTCAAGAGGTGCAAAATAGTTACGAAGAGATTCTGCGTCTAAGTGTCTCGTTCCTGTAAGTTGTTCCATCGCATCGGGCCAGGGACGAGAAGCTCCAAGAGAGAGCATTGCACTGGAATAACACAATTGAATAAAAGAATAGAAAACTTTCAAATTACTCAATAATTTACAAAAAAATCTAAAGATATATGTGATGCTGATAAACATTTTTGCTACTTCAAACACTGATATACATGTATAGGGAACAAGATTGAGCACTATGCGTTTTTTGACTTTGGTATGGTACAACTTTTAAAGAAACTCTACCAAACTTTGTTCAGTGTTGCAGAATTTTGCAACTCTTGGTAATCTTGTGATGCAGAAACTATGGAAGTCTTGTGTTTCCAACATGTTGGAAACAATTGCAGAAGAGTGAAACACTGTGTTATAATAAAACTCTATCTATGGAGGCCAGTAGGCAGTAATTGCTAGTTTCTTTTAAATAGGTAGCTGTGGTAAGTTTTAGTAAACACTTATTTTAACATTTAGACGCTCAAGATTTTCACACTACCTACATAGGTATTACATTTGTATTGAAACTCATGATACACAATAATTGGTAACTCGGTGTAACAAAATAAGAAAAATACAATATAAAAATTTGCACTTTGTAGACCATTCTTCACTGAGTTTGTAACAGAATCCAAATCAGCTTCATTGAAACATAGGCAGGTGCTATAATTACTATCTAATTACTGTCTCTGCAGGTGTACTGTTAATTACTGTCTCAGTTTGCTCAGGTGAATATATTGAATTTGCATCTGTTATATAAACTTTTGAAATAGATAATTATTCTCATTATTTCTAGTTTGTTTACAGATATAGAATAGCTATAAGCGTGGTGAAGTGAGAGAGATTGCTAAGAGTACTAGTACGAGTACTTACGGTAACTTACCCCTTGTCTTCTTAATCTTTAATGACTACAATCTCAGTCAGATACAGATCTACAGCCTAGTGATTCATCTTATATATTATTCTTTTGTGACTTCAAATGACATTCCCTAAAAGAGTATGAACAACTCACGCTAGTTTGTCTCCAGCAGCTTTTGAGCCTGAGAAATCACAATCATGAGGATTCCCAACGTGTCCTGAAGTCTCGCACAAAGTCTCAGCAAACTAACAACAAAAAAGTTAGAGGTAATTTCCAAAATAAAATGAGATTAGTAGGTATATGATATTAGTTTTGAATAAATATGTCTCATGTATTAAAATTCCGAACAAATTCGTTCATCTTGCATGAAGAGATACAATTATTAGCGGCATAGCTCCTTTGCAATTATCATTCCATAATTCGACCAGCTATTTGTCAAAAATTGACTTGTGGAATAATTAATGAACTCTAAAGTATAAAATCAATATAATTCTTCACACAAAAGTTTTGATAAAAGTCATTCGCACGAATGACGTAATTATAAACTTACTATAAAAATAAACTTGATATTAGACATAAACTGATCGAAGACTTCCACCTAATTTCTAAATATTTGTTTTAAATATTTCACTAAACAGAAAATGCAAGGTCAAATGACAAAAGAAAGTATAATCTGTACATCAGAAGATGGAATAATTTTCTTACTTGGAACTGTAGAATTGTTCTAACAAAATATCTGATCATATCGAAGTCATTCACTACGTGAAATATGCTGAAGATATCCAGGTGCTCTTCGGTTCTCTCAACAGGGGGAGCCACTCCTAAATATTTCTTCCTGAAATTGATAATCCATCAATCTACTTAATGGCAGAGTGTTACTTTTTTATAACATTATAACTAATAGAAATAACTTATTTGTACACATTCTAGAAATTATGTAACTCAATATAATGAAACTGCTAAGAAATTAGATCTTAAAGAAATGGATAATTAATCAGTTTTACCGCTAGATGGCGTTGGTACAAATTTAGTGACAAATATTATGAACACAAACGCGACAAACATACATACTGAGCATGACGTTTTCACTGCTCTATGGCGTAATTATTTAATTTAACTATGTTTTAATAAAATTATTCAATTTTATTCTACTATAGATGTTCCCAAATAATTTTCTTTAAATTTTAGTCTAAGTTTAAAAAAGTTGCACTGGGCTCTTGCTGCAATCTAGTGAATTATATTTGAATTGAAATATTACTCGGAAATTGACATTAAATTTTTATTTAAGTTAAAGTATCAATGAACTCTGATTGCATTGATTGATTCTATGAGGGAACTCTGTGCACTGACTTCAGTTTCCAGTAGTGGCTGTTCCATTCCTCTTCAGGGACATCACCTCTAAATGCCTGCCACCGCCACAGATCATTCACGTAATGGAATGGGAAAGTAACAACAGTTTTGAGAGCAGTTCGCAACAGAAAATTGATGGTGTATTCTGAATAGTAGGAAGAACAGGACGACAACATTAATACACGCTTTCATGCAATGTAAATTTCGAACTTAAATATTGACGGCTGCTAAAACTTGTATCAATATAGATCACATATTTTGATTTTTGAACAAATCGCATTTCTGCTTATTGAGTTTAGTCAAACATATTTTTCTAAGTTATTCAACTTCAATTTTTTAAAGGAGATGCTTTATATGTACTTACATTGAATATGTAATGTTCCATCTATAGGACTATAAGTGTTATAATAAAAAAAATTATGGTTCTGTATATTCCATTACCTTTACTGAATTCTTTCTTGCCGGGAGGCATTAATCCTTTCTTTGTGAGGTGTTTCACTGTTGACATAGGCATACTCATCAGCTCTCCAACTGCCTCATGGAAACCGTCATTAGCTCCCTGTCTGTTAAAAATCAGAGTAAATTGACGTTGGATAATTTCCTAGATTGGCTTATTTAAATATTCATGAATAGTTCTAATTTTCTGACAGTGCATGTGTCAATACTCAAAGCGTATTTTTCATTTTCAATCGCACCTGTAGACATACGGTAGATGGGCATACTGCATGAAATACTGGATATGTCCTAACTCATGATGGATAACTTCAAAATTATCAAAGTTGACTTCAGTGCACATCCTTATTCTGAAAAGCGTAATATTGAAATATTTTTGGATAGGCTTCCAATCAATTGAATACATTTTTCTTGAATATTATGAAATTTTTAATAAATTAGGGAAATATTGTCATCTGAAATTACCTAAAGTCTTTGCCATTCATGAAGTCCCAAGCAGTGCCATGACAAACTACATCTCTGTCATCATTTGGTCTCACTAGCATGGATTTCTCGTAGAATTCGTCGGGAAGAGGCTAAAACATCGTATCATTCTCTTTAGATATGTCCTGTCATACTCCAAAAAGAAATGCCATATAATTTGATATTTACCTTCAGACCCATAGAGGTGTAGAATTCGTTCGCCATCTCGTACATCTGTCTAACTGTAATGTTTTTGTCTTTCATGGTCTTCGTTGGGTCGATGGAATGAACATCAGGATAAGGCACCACAATCTCAAAAATTTCTTTCCAAAATCTACAGGATATGAAAACCTATATTTACTAATATTTTCGATCTATGTCATTCATATAATCAGTGTGTTAGGGTGATAAAAATAGTATAATTACTATTTTACCTACCTGCCCCACATATCTCCTAAAAACACACGCAGGGATCAATCCACCTCTTGGAATAACCTGCATACAATTTAAATTATTAATAAAATAAATGGTGAATAACTCTGTAGACTACAATTTAGTAATTAATTAAGATATCTAATGAGAATAACCAACAATTCTAAAGACAGAATATTTTGTTTGAAAGATAATGCATATATTTATCTTCAACACCAATTTTACCTCTTCGGAATAGACATCTCTTAACTTTTTTCTGACGTAGGCATGCACAAGTTTATACAATGGAGATAGTTGATCATTGAGTTGCTGCATCCTCATCTCGAAACCATTTGTTTCATACTATAAATAAACAATAAGATTCAGGTAAGTTGAAATATTCAGGATTTAACTCATTAGTAATATTTAGGTAGATGACTATGCTGTTCTTTTTAAAATCATTAGTGTAAATCATTCTCGCAATTGGAATATCGATAAACTACTGTGGATGACCTCTTTTCACATTTTACAACTGAATGTACAAACCCGTGCTCTCATTTGCTCCCCATAATCTTTGTATCCGTTCAGCTCAGCCCTCTTGTTTTTCAGCTCAATCAGCTCCGAAAGTTTAGGTCTAATCTGACAAAATAAATTGATATAGTTGGATCATAAACTCCGTCTTCAGTATGTAAATATTATAATAATTTCACGAATATTCTCACCTTTTTTCCAACTTGATCTCGCCATTTCTGCCAGGCTTCAACAAGACGTGTGTAATTTCTAGAAGTAGCCATAATATTTGTCAGACCGGGTTGTAATTTCATGCATTCCTGTATCAAATGAGTGAAAATTTCTTAATTTTATACATATCACATATACAGGGTGGCGCAAAAAAAAGGAAACCCATTTTCAAGCTAGTTTATTTTACAAACTATCAAAGCTAGAAAATTTCTAAAATCACAGTTTTATTCATTTACTTTTTTCTGCATCAATCTTGATAACCTATTAAGAGTTACTACAAAAAAAACATCCTGCAGCGATTTAAAAAAAAGGTAAATAAAAAGGGCCTGCGCAAGGACGAAATATACGAAAAAAAATCTTAAGAGGTATAAATCATTTTATATGTATGTAAAAATAATAAATTTTACTATTTTTTGTTAAAAATAAGAGAAAATAAAAAAATTAATTACCATTTGAAATTTGGTTTTTGAGATAAAATTGATATCTTTATAAAATTATCTCGCCATTAATTTGTATCTCCTATTCGAAACCCTCAAAATGCAGATTTCAAAAGAACAAAGAGTTTTTGTTGTGACAAATTTTTTAAACACTGGAACCTCATTTTGAACAAGGCTTTCTGGAAAGATTTCCACCAACTATAAAACCGAATTGACAAATGTAATAAGTTCAAAACTGAAGAAACCACTTTAAATTTGAACAAAAAGTGATCATGTCGCAGGAGAAAAGAATGAACACATGAAAACATTAATCTTTTTTATGAACAGTTTATTGAGAACCCAAAAATATCAATCAGAGAGTAAGGATTAGAAGTAATTTAAAGGTCCCCTCCAAGCAAATATTTTTATTGCTTTATATAACGAGGCTAATGTTTCTTATCATTTTGCTGCAAACCGCATCGAATTTGGTAGCGTATTTTACATTTTATATGCTTTTAAAGATTTTTAAAATCAAAACTCTACAAAACCTATTTCTACCTTTCCGACTTACTAATTTAAGAAATTTTCAGCCTGAAGAAAAATAATGTACACCATTTGTTTTGATTGTCAACTAGGTATTAGATTTAATAAATCCATTTAATATTCGTGTAAAGGTATAAAATTGAATGAACTATTTTTTTTTAAAAGACTTGCATTGTTAAAGAGAGATTGAATTATATTAACGTTTAGAATAATATGATATTGAAATACCAAACTGAATTTTTAAGTCTCCAGATAAAGATAAACCCAAGCACTTAGACTATTCAACACAGAAAGTAAATTTTAATTCATGACTAAAGCAACAGTTACTACTGAGAGTACTGTTTTCATTCTTTCAAAAAATTAAGGTTAACTAAATGTAAATCGCTAAAAATTAAGTAGGCAAGGAGGCCACTCTTGAGGAAAAACTTTGATTTCGTGTTGCTCGTGACTCTTGCTCTAAAAATTCTTAATAACATTATGCAGACCGATCTAAAATTATGTCATGCAACACTTTCTTTCTCATGAAAATCATGCTTGAAAATTAATTAGAGTTTAAAGGTCCTCTCCAGGCTCCGGGAAAAAATTGAGTTTATAACTTAATATTATAGAACTAAGGTCTACGATCATTATTCTGCAAACTGCATACAATTCGGTTCAGTATATAGTTTATAATTTGTTTTTTAAAGTTTTTTAGTACTCTGTGAGCAACAATTGAGCGAATCACTAATCTGATGCTCAAGAAGAAGATTGTACACTCTTTGTTTTGATTACAAATTTGTATTTTTTAAACAAACCATGCGTTTTCTGTCATTATTTTAGATATTAATTGTTACCTAAAGTATATAAACGTTTCAATAATAAGTTTTATCCAATTTTATACCTTTACACGAATAATAAATGGATTTATTAAACCTAATACCGAGTTGACAATCAAAACAAATGGTGTACATTCTTTTTCTTCAGGCTGAAAATTTCTTAAATTAGTAAGTCGGAAGTAAAATAGGTTTTGTAGAGTTTTGATTATAAAAATCTTTTAAAATCATATAAAATTAAAAATATGCTACCAAATTCGATGCGGTTTGCAGCAAAATGATAAGAAAGATTAGCCTCGTTGAATAAAACAATAAAAATATTCGCTTGGAGCGGACCTTTAAAATTCACCTAATAATCAAATATAAACAAATTATCAAATGATTTAAAAAAATTATCAAATGATTTAAAAAAATTATCAAATGATTTCAAAAAATTATCAAATGATTTAAAAAAAATTGTCAAATGATTTCAAAAAAATTATCAAATGATTTCAAAAAATTGTCAAATGATTTCAAAAAATTATCAAATAATTTCAAAAAATTATCAAATGATTTCAAAAAATTATCAAATGTTTCCAAAAAAAAATAAAAAAAATTATTTTAAAAAAAATTATCAAATGTTCAAATTATTAAATCTTCAAATGATTAGATTTTAACCCTAATTAGACTGACAAAATTTGAGAGGATTCTTTAAACAATGATATTTAGGAAACAAGCGGCTCGAATTATATGATTTTTTGTCAGTTTAGCTTTTATCATATTAATGTATTATGCAAAATTTTATTTACCCAAGATTGATTGGAAAAGTGTTATTATAAGGAAAGTATTCGGTTTGTCGAGCTTAAATTCCACAATCAGTCTTTCAAGGGTTAAAGATAATTGAATAATTAAATTCTTAATATTCTTAGTAATAATTCTTAATATCCTCCTATACTAACACGTAGCCTTACTATCTGACTCCTCCCTACCTAATTTCAGCACAACCAAAATATTCCATTCCGAAATAATACCCATACCATATTAAACATCTTTTTGCAGAATATGTTCCAACAATTAATTACTTCTACATATACCTATTAGAATTTTCGTTAAATTAAAATGGTTTTGTCGTTTATCTTCAGAAATGAATTGTATTAGTTTTCACTAATTCTACCTAACAAGCCTTTTTGAAAGTTGATAAGATTAGTTAAATTATATTAACTGTACCTCGCCATCCTCTAAGTACATGCAAACTGTTCCACTCCCGTATATGCCAGCAATGTGTCCTTGAACACTGTTCAGCCTCTTCATTTCTCCTTCTTCCAATGAAGCCTCACCAATCATCGACAGTTGCCTCTTGATGTCGAAAGAATATTCTAAGTTTCGTGACTTTACTTCGGAATTAAACTGCTTGGATTTCTCGTAAGCCTCTGACTTGTAGTTGTCCAGGTACATATTTGCTTCGATCTGTAGTAATTATTAAAATGTATAAATGAGAATACTTTTAGAATTTTATCTCATAGGTGAAATATTATATTTATGAAAAAATTCATAATGATAAATTTCTGGTGAAAAAATTATTGAGGACAAAAGCTAGTTAACTCAACATTATATGGAAAATATTAGTCTATGTATACTGTATAGTTAGTAAATCAAATTTGAAAATTAGTTAATAACCAACCTAAATTTAGAAACCTAGAATCAAAATTTCCAAGAGATTTTGTTTAAAGATATTGTTACAATGATAAAAACTTACAATTATTAAAGTTGAATTAACCAAATATTAAAATGTTTTTCAATATATATAAACATATACGTAATTACAGATGACACCATTCAATTATCATCAAGAGATGAAGAAAATTAAATAAATGATAATAGGCATTAATTTATTTAGTGATAATTTCACAAAAGTATTTTTTATTAATAAAAATTATTATTTTAGTACTTCATAAATTTAATAAAATCCAATGTGGCATAAGCAGTACAATGAAAAGGTTTAATTCTTCACTAAGGAAAATATATTTAAATAGAATAATAACAAATCCATCTAATACCTAGCACCTGATATGGGGGATCAAATTACCTAGTCCCGGTAGAACCATTACAGTGGAACATCTTAATTCGTGAGAGATCGTACAACAAACAAGAAATGACATTTTACATTAGAAACCATTATGTATGGTGAGTGTCCAGATCACTTTTCATAAATCGTTTTTACTATTTCATAAATGGTTTTTAATTTTTTAAACCATGAATTAAAATAAATTATATGAATTGACAGGTAAAGTTGCGAAACCACGAATTAAAAAGACGAATTAAGAAAGAGTGAAAGGGGAGGTTCTAGTGTATTTATATATGTACTCACACTAGCTTTGTCATTGTGCAGAGTTATATTTGTGGTATAAATCCAGTCAGCCAAAATAGCGTCATAACTCAAACGCGTGACGTTAGATTCGTACTCTTGCAAGAAGTCATTTACCCTGAAAAAGATAGATTTGATTACCAATGAAGTAAGTTATTACACTAGAGTTATAGACTACAGCTGTATAACTAATTAACTAATTCTATTTCAAACCTGTAATAGATTTTAGATATGATATATAGATACGGAAGCTGATTGGAAGAAATAGTTACGTAGGTACAACTGAACCTAAGAAACCTCTTTCTTATTTAAAAGATATATTTTAAATAAAAATTCATTTCATACTTTCTTGATTTTTATTCTTTTTTAAAGGTGAATATAATTTTCAAAATGTAACAGCGAAAGGTGTCTCTGCATGACAAATTATAATTAGTATTTTAAGTCAACAGATCTTTTTAGAAGGTAAATGTGGTCATATTAGGCGGATTATATCTTTCAGCTGAAGAATAATCAACAGTCAGACCAAATGTGTACTTACGATGTCAGTGACGCTATCAGTCGCAGGTCCAAGAAGAAGAATGCTAGAGTGAACAGTATCGAGAAAAAATATATAAATAAAATCATTTCAAGTGAGTATGAAGGTAGTTACTGTGATATACAGTTAGTGCATTATTCTGTTGTCGGTAATTATACGTAGAAGAAATTATTTGTATTGTGAAAAATTAGTCTACGATAATATTCGATTCACAGTCACATCTATTAGGAAAAAGAGACAAATAGACTGAATGAAACAATCATTTGCCAACACATTTAAAAATGAAGTGAAACGTGTTGATAAAAACAAAACACTTCATAAATTGTATATGTAGACTTTAGAAGTAATATCAATAATTATATTATACGGGAGCAGGATAAGGTAAGACAACGTAATTCTACCCCATTTGTGGGATTCTCTCCCTTATTTCCGATTAAGAATAAACTAAGCACGGAGTTTGGAACCTCTAGGTAAACTTCTCTCCATTATTTCCAAGTGAGAAAAACTGGAGCAGGGAGTTTGGAGCCTCTAAGTAAGCTTCTCTGCTAGCTCCAATAGGCTGACTGATGGAGGGGCGGAAGCAATCCTATCCTTCATTACAAGCTAATGAGAGATCCGGAGTATCGAGTGCCGTAATTAGAGTACCTCCTTCTACTTCACTTGGATTCGACAGCTAGGCTCATCACTTTTAAGAGAGACCTCTTCAAATTAATTAAATAACACCTATCATATTACTCTATCTCATATTGTCAACAACAATAAAAAGGTTTGTTTAAAGAACATATTATCGGTCTAAATTTAATGGTGAATTAATTGCAGTTAATATGATTTAACATATCTACAATTATTCTGGTTACATATATATAGCTATTTCTTCCAAGTCGAATTTTTGGAGATTGGTAGACTAGATTCAAAGTTTGTAAATGTCCGCAACAAAAATTATTAACATAATTGAAGAGTCAAATTACTAGTTATCAGTTAAAGTCAATTTATAAGAAAAAATAATTTAATTAATAAAAAAATAAAAAAAACCTTTTTCAAATAAAAAACAAAAAAATAGAGCCTGAAAAAAGATAATTATGATAGAAAAGATTCATACTGAACGAGAAATCCATATTATCAAAAGTTATTTAAACTCAATGTTGAAAGTTTTTTTCAGGTTTCAAGCTTTCGAATACAAATATTTCTATTCATCATCAGGAGAAGGGTGGAAAACATGGGCCCAGCAATGATTTTTATGACTGACTGTTTTATGTTGGATACCATCTTCTATTTAAGCTCACTATCTTATAGTTTACTATTATTAATTAATCTATTAAATATATTTTGAAATTTAATACAAAAATTGTAAAAATTAGTTAGGTAACTCCTACCTATTGCTGATAACATTCATTCTCTATTTTTTTCTACTTTCTTCTACAGAAATTAGAATAATAGGATTAAAATTATCAGTAGAGCACTAAAACGGTTCACATAAAGTAACTGCAATATTTTGAAATATATTATTCTCGTTATTGCCACCATAATAAGTTGGGCGCCTGTGACGTCATCACCAGTACCTATCCTAGAGCAGCTGATCAAATAAGAGTAACATTTGTACGCAATTTTCACTGGAGTGAGAGAGAGAGTCTTATTTGGTCTCACAAATACACAAACTTTGACTGAACACTTGTAACACCTCACGATCATAAGCACACACACTGTTATATAGTTTCAATATACCTAAAGAAGAGTGATTACTATATGCTATAGTAACTTATAATGTATAATATGAAATAGTAATGAACTATCAGAGAAAAGAGTCACTGTGATGATGTACTATCAGAGAAAAGAGTCACTGTGAAGATGTACTATCAGAGAAAAGAGTCACTGTGATGATGTACTATCAGAGAAAAGAGTCACTGTGATGATGTACTATCAGAGAAAAGAGTCACTGTGATGATGTACTATCAGAGAAAAGAGTCACTGTGATGATGTACTATCAGAGAAAAGAGTCACTGTGATGATGTACTATCAGAGAAAAGAGTCACTGTGATGATGTACTATCAGAGAAAAGAGTCACTGTGATGATGTACTATCAGAGAAAAGAGTCACTGTGATGATGTACTATCAGAGAAAAGAGTCACTGTGATGATGTACTATCAGAGAAAAGAGTCACAGTGATGATGTACTATCAGAGAAAAGAGTCACTGTGATGATGTACTATCAGAGAAAAGAGTCACAGTGATGATGTACTATCAGAGAAAAGAGTCACTGTGATGATGTACTATCAGAGAAAAGAGTCACTGTGATGATGTACTATCAGAGAAAAGAGTCACTGTGATGATGTACTATCAGAGAAGAGTCACTGTGATGATGTACTATCAGAGAAAAGAGTCACTGTGATGATGTACTATCAGAGAAAAGAGTCACTGTGATGATGTACTATCAGAGAAAAGAGTCACTGTGATGATATACTATCAGAGAAAAGAGTCACTGTGATGATGTACTGTCAGAGAAAAGAGTCACTGTGATGATGTACTATCAGAGAAAAGAGTCACTGTGATGATGTACTATCAGAGAAAAGAGTCACTGTGATGATGTACTATCATAGAAAAGAGTCACTGTGATGATGTACTTTCAGAGAAAAGAGTCACTGTGATGATGTACTGTCAGAGAAAAGAGTCACTGTGATGATGTACTATCAGAGAAAAGAGTCACTGTGATGATGTACTATCAGAGAAAAGAGTCACTGTGATAATGTACTATCAGAGAAAAAAGTCACTGTGATGATGTACTATCAGAGAAAAGAGTCACTGTGATGATGTACTATCAGAGAAAAGAGTCACTGTGATGATGTACTATCAGAGAAAAGAGTCACTGTGATGATGTACTATCAGAGAAAAGAGTCACTGTGATGATGTACTATCAGAGAAAAGAGTCACTGCATGATGCTAATTTTACAAATCATGGTTTTATAATTTCTAATCAATTTTAAATCTTACAAATTTGTGGCAGTGTTCCTGGACCAATTTTAAATCTTACAAATTTGTGGCAGTGTCCCTGGACCAGTTTTAAAATATTTAACATCATTACAATAAGTACGATTTCTTTTTCAAAATTATTAAGCTGTGACATAAACCTTTACACATTTCATCAACAAATTTATTTAACCATCAAATTATTAATTAGGAAATATTGGAATATAAATGACCATTCTATTAACATATATATATTGCGTCAGAGGGTCATTTTTAGATTGTTTTCAGCGTTCTTAGAGAATTCCAATTTCGAATAAACAGTATTTGATCAATTTTAATGTATGACCTGCAAGTTAAGTTAAATAATTTCAAGTTTTCTTATTTCAAATAAAGGAATTAATAGAAATAATATATATTAAAGAAAGTATAAACGAAGTAGAAATAAAAGCAAGCGTTATCCATTTAGATAATTTCGCTTTAAATCAAATATAAGGCAATTATTGTGTGCACTTACATACAAATTTCAGGCCAAACTTCTTTTGTATTATTACTAAAAAAATATGAGGAACATAATTAAAATTCTTATCCAAAGTAGTAAATAAACCTTTTAATCAATTAATTTACCATAAAACTGCAATAAAAGGCAAATTAGATTAAAGTGTATAGATCCTTTACCCGATTTTAATTTTAAATTTTCATAATGTTATTTATTTATTTTACTCTTCAATTGAAGAGCTATTAGTAATAATAATGAATCGGTGTAATCGACAATTTTGGTTAGATTGGTAATCGATAAAATCCTAAATGTATCCAGAATATTTCAAGTTACCTGGCTGGACATTCTTGAGTTAGTGTCTGTAACAAGTGTAGGGTGACTCAATTGGTTTATTTCAATTGAAAAAAAAATTAGTAGAAAATTAAAAATTTTACAGACTATCGGGATATGGACTAGCAAAATTATTGTGCCTTTTTCAGATGTTAACGATGTGAAGAATGAACATTTTTTTATACATTAATTTGTATAATCAAATCAATTATAAAATAATATCAGTTTCATATCGGCTTAAGTTCATCGATCAAGTAACCATTTTCCAATAGCCGCGTCCGTCCATCTGTCCGTGTGTCACAAAATGAGTTAAACTCATTCTATCAACAGCGCTTCATAATGTTGGTGTAAATAAGAGAAACTTTAATTGAAAAGATTAACTAATAATTTGCTGTAGTATCATAGATACGGGGCTCACACTAAAGTTAAGAATATAAGAATTTTGACCCTAAAAAGTGAAAAAAATACTATTTCTGATAAATTAAATATATTGTATAAATTGCGTCCATCGCTTTATTGCAGATAACTATTTTGTGAATAATTTTAATAATATTGATCGTACAGAAGTGAAACTTTGGTCACTGGAAGATTGCTTCTTAGTTAGTATTTTGCTGAAATATTTTTTGAATCCATGAGAAAATTGGAAAGTTATGAACGTTTATGTATTTTGAAGGCATTTTAACTGTCCGTCGCTTTATTGCAGCTCTGTGAAAAGGCCAAAAAATGGGCGATTAACTTTTACCGAGAGGGTAAAAATTGTAGCAGATCCTGCAGAAGGGAGGACTCTTCTATATTTAGCTTTATAACTTGGAAGGGTTAAAAGAACAATAGTTTCGTTTGTGGAAAATCCAGACACAAACCCAAGGAGAGATGAGGGTACGAGAAAAAGAATTTCCCCTCGAAATATGCGAAAAATACGTAGGCAGGTCTAAAGGCAGCTAAATGACACTAGTGCCTCCATATTTGACAAGGCTGTCATTAGTCTTACGTCAAAACAGTCCTGATGTAATGCCTCAAATGAAACGGTCAGAAATGCTCAATTGGGCTTAAGACTAGAGAACAAGGCAATCAAGTCATGAGAGTCTCTCATTTGATGCCCAGAGATATGAGGAAAGAAGTTGTAACCCTTCAAGCAAGAGATTGTGCGAAGTAATGCAAAAAATCATCTTTTGCCAACGAGATAATTGAAAACTATTATGCTAAGTGAACAAGTACTCAACAAAAGAGGCAATGTAGTATTGGATTGTTAGGTTTACACCCTCTGGTACTCGGAAAGGGCCAATTAACGTTTCACCAATGATGCCCACTTAAAACATTAAGTCTCGCTTCCTTGTTGACAACGAAACCAGTGTGGATAAACAGCTACAGTAGGATCCAAACTTTAACCCATCCATCCAGACAATCAAGGGTGGCTCTTTCCTCATCTGTTAAAAGAACAAGTAGGAAGTTTGTCTTCATGTAAATCTGTGTACATCTAATGCCTTTTTCCTTTTGGGTCTTGTCCATAGGAGGCCTGGAAATGGGCTCCAAGTTCCTTGTCGTCTAACTAAAAAGACTGTTTGGACGAATAACCAATGACAGCCTTGTCGAAAATGGAGGCACTAGTGTTATTAGGCTGCCTTATAACCTGCCTGGGTAGTTTTCGCATATTTCGAGGGGAAAAAGCATCTCCTCGTACCCTCTTCTCTCCTTGGGTTGGTGTAGGGATCTTCCACAATAGAAACTATTGTTCTCTTATCTCTCCCAAGTTCTTTAGCTAAATATAGAAGAGTCCTCCCTTCTGCAGGATCTGCTACAATTTTTACCCTCCCGTTAGAAGTTAATCGCCCGTTTTTGGCCTTTTCACAGAGCTGCAATAAAGCGATGGACAGTTAAAATGCCTTCGAAATACATAAACGTCCATAACTTTCCATTTTTCTCATGGATTCAAAAAATATTTCAGCAAGATACTAACATAGATGCAATCTTCCAGTGATCAAAGTTTCACTTCTGTACGATCAATAATATTAAAATTATTCACAAAATAGTGATATGCAATAAAGCGATGGACGCAGTTTATATATGCATTTGAATATAATCTTAACCCCAATAATATTAATTGAACTCTCACTGATTGAACAACAGGTACTGTACTAGTCTATACTATAATAAGAGCCGCGTCCGTCTGTCCGTCCGTGTGTCACACTTTCATTAAGAAATAAACATTAAAAGGAAATCTTTTGTGGCAGTATCATGACTACAGGCTACAATAATATTGACACTAAATAATTTAAAAAAATTACATTTTGGATTTTGATATTTTTTTGTTTAATCAGAATATGTGTATCCATAATACACACTTGCATTCTAATATAATTTAGATTCAATAACAGGTACTGTGCTAGTGTACTATAAGGCTGAGTTTACATAGAAGTATCCGCTACACGGTATCCGCTACACGCTAGCCGCTGCATGCTATCCGCTGCACACTATCCGCTGCTCGCTACACGGTATCCGGGATATGGCGGTTTACATATAACTACACGCGTGCCCTGAAGGGGTCTCATTTTTTCACCGTCGCCAACATGGATACATCGGACGAAGAAGATTTTGCTCTCCTCTTGCTAGCAGAAGAAGGAAAAGAGATTGATAGGACGCAAAGAAGTGTATGGGTGAGACATCATTTTCAATTGCGATCTGAGCTCGGGGAATTCCACACAACATTTCAGAGCCTGATGGATCACCCTGACGAAACGCTATTTTTTAATTACATGAGGATGTCCTACGAAAGCTATCAAAATTTGAAAGATCTGATTCTGCCCCATATTCGACCAGTAGGATCAAACTGGAGGCCATCAATTTCAGGAGAAGAAAAACTTGTTTTAACAATCAGGTGAGTAAAAAATTATAATCATTATTCCTTTTATTAACATGTACCAAACTTTTTTATGAACGAATAAACTTCCAAATAATGCATATGATAAAAATATAAATCATGCAGTCCCCTGCATGATTCATACCATCTTTGTTATCTTTACCTCTTTTTAGGGGGCTCCTTTTTTTACTTATAGTGGCATATAGGTATAACAAGAATTTTCTGATGGATAATGATATTGAGACTGTATGGGCTGGTGAGTTGATGCGGGAGATGGCGTAGTGGGATGACTTGACATTGAAGACCTTGATGACGAGGTCATGTCCCAGTTGTAATTGACGCGATTGGTATTGAGGTGTTGCCGGAAACGTTTGAGAGAGTTAAGTATTTCCAACTGGAAGTCCAAAAAACAATCATCAGTCATTTCATCAACTTGAGGCATTATTGATTCGAAGAACTTCAGCCGATTAGATTTATGTTTTTCCTCCATTCGCGTACTTAAGGCCTTCATCAATCCAATCCGTGCGTTGTCAAAGTTATCATTAGTTTCTTTCTTTCTAGAATCTGCCGGTTTCAAAATGGGTTTTGGTTACTGAATTGCCTTTTGTCATCACTTTCAAGTTTTTTTTTATAATATTAACACTATAAAATATTAACATAATATTAACACTAAGTTATTCATATATTATATATATGTGTATACATATTTTTATACATAAATATGAATATCAATAAATAATTGGATGTTCAATATTGTTTCATTTGTTCCTTCATTAACTTAATAAAATTTACTATTCTTGCCAAAATATTTTAAATAAATACCAGATTTCAAATGAAATATTTAAAAAAAATACTTGTATAAAAAGATTACTATTGAAGAATATTGTCAATTATAAAAATATGATCTTCATTAATTTAACTACTGGTGCCAAGAAATAATCAAGCTATTAATAACAACAGTAGTGATATTGAAATCTCTGAGTTTCCTGCGTTCCTACAAATTACTTACTTATATATTGTGTTAATAAAATCAGGAGACCAGTTAAATCATGTTGTTCAACTTTCTTTCACCTCTAAACTTGACGGTACACGCTACATGAAAATCGAGCAAATTCGATTCAGACTATCCTATCCGCTTTTGATGCTACACGTATTTTTCGGATAGTACACATATTTTTCGGATAGTTCCCTCTGATGTAAACAGCTACATAGTAATTCATTGGTACGATTCAAGCTATCCGCGTGCCTTCTCAAAACGGATAGCGTGTAGCGTGAGGTGTAGCTCTATGTAAACTCAGCCTAATAAGAGCCACGTCTGTCCGTGTGTCACACTTCATTAATACCCAAATATTAAAAGGAGAAACTTTTAAGTATTATGGCTACGGTGCACACTAATATTAATAAACAAAATATTAATAATGAATATTAAAACAAATTGAAATAAATCATACATAAATTATATACATTTTGGCTTTTGAGAGATAAAAATTAAATTTTGATAAATCAGCATATGTATCCATAATACGTATTTGCATTCGAATATAAATTATATACCTAATATAGATTCAATAACAGGTACTGTACTAGTAATTATAACAATTCAATTCAACAGATAAATTAATAATTACTTTATACATAAACACATATTATTTCAAATTATTTAATTGTTACAAATTAAGTAGTATATTTGCAAAACAATGGTAATTACTAATCACTATGCATTACAGTTTAAAATTAATTGATATGATAATTATATCCATTATGATGCTAACACAATCTAAAATATCAGACAGTAATTATTCCATGCTATATACACAATAATTTTCACACACCAAAATAGACCATTAAATAGAAGATAATTATCTAATTACTTCCAGGAGCTCAACACCCCCACCACCTTCCAAAGCAACAGCCTCTTATCTACTGGAGTTACTTCCATGACTGGAGTTGCTAACACAAATTTTACTGGAACCTAAAGAGTTGAGACAATCGACACATGACGCAACTGAAGCACCATTCTTATAGCAGAACTGAAGTTATTTCAGTTATACATTAGTTTTAAATAAGATGTATACCTCACTAAGTTATCTATTAATTAGTGTATAGTTTATATATCTCTATATTGCCGTTTATGGACACATATATGGAGCGTGGCAGAACGTGCAAACTTTTTTTATACAACCTCTATCTCCAGCAGGTAGCTGTTCCAAATTGGTATTTAATAGCCACTGCTACTAATGCAGTTAGGCAATTGAGCTCTAACACTATTTCACCTAATTCAATTGAATACACAGGTTCGAATGAACAAATTCTTCGTTAACAAAGACCAACAACCTGGAGAGAGATAAATGGAAAGTTCTGATGTTGGTAGAATCTTAAAAAATAAAACAAATATAGTAGGTGACTTATATGTTGTGGATAAAAACTTTAATATTGAGAGGCATTGAATCATATGGTAAATAAAATTAATAACCGTTTATCTGTATATTTCTTTATATTTTTTAATATTCATTGTGCAAGTAAAGAAGGAAATACTAATTTTATTCTAAAGAAATGGGCACGATCTTTCTTTGAATTAAGATTTGAATTTATGTAACTTGTTACTTTTGAATTTTAAAGTACCACTTGGGAAACTTATACGTTTTGATATTAAACAGTATAAATGTAGTGAAAATTATCATTAAATTCTAATAATAATGAGATATGATTATACTCCATACCAATTAATGTGTTATGATATTAGAAATATATTTACTCTTCTGTGAGGAAAGTAAGTTAAAAATATGATTAAAAAGGAAATGGCAAAATATTCAAGAGGTATAATTCAAAACCAAAGTTTATTAGCAATTTATAAAACTATCAGTAGTTAAAAAAAATGTAAATATAGAAAAACTGTCCGAATTACAGCAGTTCTAGTCCAAGCGATACCATTCTTCTTTAATTCCGTTCACCAAAAAGCGCTTCAATTCTTGACTAATGTCTTTATCAAGAGATCTACTTTAGTGTAGGCTAGTACCCAGAGAAATCATTCACCACCAGTGATTATTACTTATCCACATAGAACAGGGTTTCCCAACCTGGGGTACAGACGTTTCGTTGACAGACATTTCATCGACAAGACGTTTCGTCGACAGGACTTTCCGTCGACAAGACATTTCGTCGACAAATTTTCGTAAAATGGATATTAACACACTCTAATGTTATAAAACATGTACTTTAACAGAATAATGTATCACACGATCAAATTATGAAATAGAATAATGGTAAGGTGGAAAACTATTAAATACATTTCAATCGTTTGTCTACTTTAATACTAAACCAAAACTATTCAATAAAACAAGTCATTTTAGAGTAATTTGAAAAATTATATATGCAAGACAAAGCTAAAAATATATATATCACATCAAATAATGAAATAATTGAAATTTAAATGACTGTATCCACACACAAAGGGCATTCTTAAATTTAATTCTTTGTCTATAAGTAGCCTCGTATCACAACTGCCTATTAGCATCTTGCCGTGTTGGCTTGGGTAAATGTGTCGTTTCGATTACTTTAAAAATATTAATAATAATTTATCAGTTCTACAATATTATGTAATAAACTCTTATTTTTCTTGGAGAATCACAATTTCGAAGATGGGATATCGTTCGATAACTCTGAACTTTTTGTATTTTAAAGCCAACTACTGGTTTCAAAGAATCACTTTTTGGTAAAACAATAACCTAAGTATCGATAAACCTTCAACGGAGAATTTTTTATATTAAATCTTGACTTTTAATCAAGGATTACCACTCAATTACAGAAAACCAGCAGTAGTCGAACAGTGTGCATTTACCAACTGAAAATGACTTGTCAATTACAAATCCGACGATATAAATACTAGTACAGTACCTGTTATTGAATCTAAATTATATTCGAATTCAAGTATGTAAGTATTATGGTACCAATATTCTGATTAAAGGCTGCTTCACACATCACCGATATCCGTCCGGCACGTCACCGGTCGGTCTCCGTCACTCTTCTCTCAGTGATTCGGTGTCAGTGAAAAAAAAAATATCGTCACATTAATTTCCACGGACACATTCACACAGTACCGGCTCTTCGCAGTGATAAAATCTCTCGGACCGGTGACGTGCCGGACGGATATCGGTGTTGTGTGAAGCAGCCTTTATTTTTTATCACTGAGGAGAGCCAGTACTGTGTGAATGTGTCCGTTGAAATTAAAGTAACGATATATTTTTTCACTGACACTTAATCACTGAGAGGAGAGTGACGGAGACGGACCGGTGACGTGCCGGACGGATATCGGTGATGTGTGAAGCAGCCTTTAAACAGAAAAATCTTTCAAAAGCCAAAATAGGAATTTAAATTTTCAAATAATTAGTGTAAATATTATTGTAGCCAGTAGTCATGATACTGCCACAAATGATTTGTTTTTCCTTTTAATATGTATCTCTTAATAAAATTGTGGCAAACGGACAGACGCGGCTCTTATTATACAGGGTGGCGCAAAAAAAAGGAAACCCATTTTCAAATTAGTTAATTTTACAAACTTTTGAAGATAGAAATTTTCTAAAAACACAGTTTTATTCATATAGTTTTTTAGCAGCTTTCATGAAAATCTGTTAAACTTACAACTGAAATTAAACATACTGTAGCGAATTGAAAAAATATAAATAAAAATGGCTTGCGCGGGGACGAAAAACACAAAAAGACTTCAGAATAGGTATAATTTATTTCCATATGGTAGTAGTAAAGATTAAAAAATGCTATTTTTCATTCAATTACCGTTTTATATTATTGACTGTTACATTCATGGAAATACTTCTTCATCACCAATCACGATGTCTTCTACAAAACGAGCATTTCTTTGCTGAAACCATGAATTAAATAGTTAGAAGGATACTCGCACTTGAAAATGACGCGAAAGTGTGACGTCACGCGAGCGACTTAGACGTCACCTGGTATACAGATACTCGCATCGGAAATATTTGGTTATAGATCTTCATGAAATAGCTTTGATTACATTACTTGGTCAAAAAGATAATTAAATGCATCGTAAATGTAAATATATAATTATATATATACCTAATACTGAAATCATTTATTGAATTTAGCTCAGATGATATTCAATAATAATTGGATTTGTGTCGACTACGATCGATTGTGTATTCTCCAACAATGATTGAAATTGAAGAACTATATAGAATAATTTCTAAAATAAAAATGTAGGTATAAGAACTATTTATCACGATAAAATCGATATGGTGAAATATATATAATTAATATTGGTCGGCAGATTTCTTCAATTAAGGAATGAATGAAAATCATAGATCACTAACTTTATATTGTTGTTCATAATATATACAAATTAACAATATGAATAAAAAAAGAACTGTATAGAATAAAGTATAAGCTAATAGCTGTATTCTGAAAACTAGTATTAAGATACAGAAAAGCTTGTATTGAACTACAGACTCAAAGTAAACAATACAAGAACCTTGAAATCGTATTCCAAGTGACGTCACCTTCTTTTTCTTTGTCGGTATTTCGGTCGAGTGCGAGTATCCTTCTAACTATTTAATTCATGGCTGAAACCATCTTGTAAAAATTTAGACTGCGGTAAATCAGTTCAAAGAGTTTGAGCCTTACATGAATCTTAAAAGGATATTTTAAATCGTGTTTAACATTTCGGTGAAATGTGTCTTTAGTGATGTCTAATTCATTTTTTCTGATTGATATTGTTGGATTCTCAATAGATAGTTCATGAATAAGATAAATGTTTTCATGTATTCGTTCTGTTCTCCAGCGACCAAAACGCTTTTTGTTCAAAATAAAATGATTTCTTCAGTTTTGAGCTTATTAATATAAGTCAATATGGTTTTATAATTGGTGAAAATCTTTCCTGAAAGCTATGTTCAAAATGAGGTTGAATGTTAAAAGCTTTCAGTGTTTAAATAACTTGTCACAACAAAAACTCTGTTATTTTGAAAGCTGCATTTTGAGGATTTCGAATTGGAGATACAAATTAACAGCGAACTGATTTGATTAAAGATATCAATTTCATCTCAAATATCATTTTTCATATGATGATTAAGATTCTAAGAATTGTCTTTTATTTGTTACAGAAAATAATATAATTTAATGTTTTTACATCCATATGAAATGAATTATAACTATTGTGATTTTTTTCGTATATTTCGTCCACGCGCAAGCATTTTTTATTTACCTTTTTTTAATTCACTGCAGGATGTTTAATTTTTATCTTAACTTTGACAGATTTTCAAGAAAAATGCAGAAAAAGTGTAGGAATAAAATGATGTTTTTAGAAAATTTCTAGCTTTTATAGTTTGTAAAATAATCTAGTTTGAAAATGGGTTTCCTTTTTTTTTGTGCCATCCTGTAGTATAGATGAAACGTAAATTATTGATAGGAAATTGTTTTAATTTTATAATCACAAACGTAACTCGACCCAAAATTATTAAATTACTTTCAATTAATTGGTTATTATTGAATAGTTTTGGTTTAGTGTTAAACATAGAGTTATGATAAACTACACTAGAGAGAGGAAGTGTTGAAGCGATTGCAGGACGCTAAGGAAGACGGTGTAAAACCTTATTTTGTTTCAGTTATATCATTTCTCCATTAAACTGACGCTAGATTGCCAATCACGTAATCCAAAAATAAGGATTTTAGCATCCCGCAAGACGCGATATTATTTTGGCCACTGACTCACCACTTGGTGTTAAAGTAGAAAAACGATTGAAATATATTGAAAAGTTTTCCTCCTAACCATTATTCTATTTTGTAATTTGATCGTTTGATACACTATTCTGTCAAAGTACATCTTTTAAAACATTAGAGTGTGTTAATATCCCTTTAATAAAAATTTGTCGACGAAACGTCTTGTCGACGAAAAGTCCTGTTGACGAAACGTTTTGTCGAAGAGATGTATGTCGACGAAACGTCTGCACACCACCCCTGGGGGTACATTTGCTTATCTCAGGGGGTACATTTCAGGTTTCAATAAAAGAAGTTTAACATCCTAATATTTTCAAAGCAACATTCACATAAATATAAATTTATAAAATTTCGCTAAATATTAATTTCAAAAGTCATAATTTGGGCACTGCTACACACCTTAAGATCAGTCATGGTAAAGTATTTGGAAAAGAGTCTATCTAACGCTGTGGTCGGCAACCTTTTTATAGTCGAGGACCGGTAAACGGTCAACGTTATTCTCGCGGCCCGGTGAGATGGGTGGAGCTAATAGTATTGCCTGTATTGGGTAGGCCAAAACATTCGTTAACTTTTAAGTATGTACTGCTTTTTTGTGATAACATAATGAACTTGATATATATAATCATGTACTCAAATTTTCCTTTCAAAATAACAATCGAGTACTCAGGTACAGAAAAAAAACATGATAAAGTACAAAATCAGGTGCGCCTGTATGTAGATTGAGGTGAAGATTGTACAGGAATAAAATCTTGAGGTGCGGATTGTACAGGAATAAAATCATTGGGGTGCAGATTATACAGGAGTGAAATCACCTGGGGCGGATTGTACAGGAGTGAAACCATTGGGGAGCGCATTGCACAGGAGTGAAATCTGGAGGTACGAACTGTACAGAGGTTAGATCTTGGGGTGCGAACTGTACATGATTGAAATCATTGAGATGCGGATTGTACAGGAGTGAAATCATTGGGAGCAAATTGTACAGGAGTGAAATCATTGAGATGCGGATTGTACAGGAGTGAAATCATTGGGGGCGAATTGTACAGGAGTGAAATCATTGAGATGCGGATTGTACAGGAGTGAAATCATTGGGGGCGAATTGTACAGGAGTGAAATCATTGAGATGCGGATTGTACAGGAGTGAAATCATTGAGATGCGGATTGTACAGGAGTGAAATCATTGGGGGCGAATTGTACAGGAGTGAAATCATTGAGATGCGGATTGTACAGGAGTGAAATCATTGGGGGCGAATTGTACAGGAGTGAAATCATTGGGGGCGAATTGTACAGGATTGAAATCATTGAGATGCGGATTGTACAGGAGTGAAATCATTGGGGGCGAATTGTACAGAAGTGAAATCATTGGGGGCGAATTGTACAGGATTGAAATCATTGAGATGCGGATTGTACAGGAGTGAAATCATTGGGGGCGAATTGTACAGGAGTGAAATTATTGGGGGCGAATTGTACAGGAGTGAAATCATTGAGATGCGGATTGTACAGGAGTGAAATCATTGGGGGCGGATTGTTCAGGAGTGAAATCATTGAGATGCGGATTGTACAGGAGTGAAATCATTGGGGGCGAATTGTACAGGAGTGAAATTATTGGGGGCGAATTGTACAGGAGTGAAATCATTGAGATGCGGATTGTATAGGAGTGAAATCATTGGGGGCGGATTGTACAGGAGTGAAATCATTGGGGGCGAATTGTACAGGAGTGAAATCATTGGGGGCGGATTGTTCAGGAGTGAAATCATTGAAGGCGAATTGTACAGGAGTGAAATCATTGGGGGCGAATTGTACAGGAGTGAAATCATTGAGATGCGGATTGTACAGGAGTGAAATCATTGGGGGCGGATTGTTCAGGAGTGAAATCATTGAGATGCGGATTGTACAGGAGTGAAATCATTGGGGGCGGATTGTACAGGAGTGAAATCATTGGGGGCGGATTGTTCAGGAGTGAAATCATTGAGATGCGGATTGTACAGGAGTGAAATCATTGGGGGCGGATTGTACAGGAGTGAAATCATTGGGGGCGGATTGTTCAGGAGTGAAATCATTGAGGGCGAATTGTACAGGAGTGAAATCATTGGGGGCGGATTGTACAGGAGTGAAATCATTGGGGGCGGATTGTTCAGGAGTGAAATCATTGAGGGCGAATTGTACAGGAGTGAAATCATTAGGGGCGAATTGTACAGAAGTGAAATCATTGGGGGCGAATTGTACAGGATTGAAATCATTGAGATGCGGATTGTACAGGAGTGAAATCATTGGGGGCGAATTGTACAGAAGTGAAATCATTGGGGGCGAATTGTACAGGATTGAAATCATTGAGATGCGGATTGTACAGGAGTGAAATCATTGGGGGCGGATTGTACAGGAGTGAAATCATTGGGGGCGGATTGTTCAGGAGTGAAATCATTGAGGGCGAATTGTACAGGAGTGAAATCATTGGGGGCGAATTGTACAGGAGTGAAATCATTGAGATGCGGATTGTACAGGAGTGAAATCATTGGGGGCGGATTGTTCAGGAGTGAAATCATTGAGATGCGGATTGTACAGGAGTGAAATCATTGGGGGCGAATTGTACAGGAGTGAAATCATTGAGATGCGGATTGTACAGGAGTGAAATCATTGGGGGCGGATTGTTCAGGAGTGAAATCAATGAGGGCGGATTGTACAGGAGTGAAATCATTGGGGGCGGATTGTACAGGAGTGAAATCATTGGGGGCGGATTGTTCAGGAGTGAAATCATTGAAGGCGAATTGTACAGGAGTGAAATCATTGGGGGCGGATTGTACAGGAGTGAAATCATTGGGGGCGGATTGTTCAGGAGTGAAATCATTGGGGGCGGATTGTACAGGAGTGAAATCATTGGGGGCGGATTGTTCAGGAGTGAAATCATTGAGGGCGAATTGTACAGGAGTGAAATCATTGGGGGCGAATTGTACAGGAGTGAAATCATTGAGATGCGGATTGTACAGGAGTGAAATCATTGGGGGCGGATTGTTCAGGAGTGAAATCATTGAGGGCGAATTGTACAGGAGTGATATCTTGGGGTGCAGATTGAATGGGAGAGAAATTATAAGAGTGTGGATTGTACTCGAGTGAAATTTTGGGGCGGGTATTGTACAAGAGTAAAATCAAAGAGGTGTGGATTGCAGTGAAGTGAACTTGGGATGCGGATTGTACAGGAGTGGACTCATTGGGGTGAGGATCGCACATAAGTGAAGTTGGGGTGCTGATTCTGCAGGTAACCCATATAGAAGATAGTAATACTCCAGTTCGAAAATATTATAATGAAAAGTCAGGTTTAAACATGTTTGGAACTTTTTACTGGTCGAGGACTCGAGTAGTGTGATACTTTTTCACTTTCACCTGGCTACACAGACAGGACTCTGAATCTCTTGATCAAAAGACTTCTGATTGTTATAATCATTTTACAGGTATTTGTCTTAGAAAATATGAATTTTTCTACCAACTGGTATTGGCTATTTATGTGAGGTCATACATTAATTATTGAATATTTTTCCACTGCACGGTAGCAATTGCCCCACGGACATAGTCCGCGGGTTGCTGACCACTATAATTAAAATTATTCTAACGAGTATTGGTACAGACATGCATGACTCATTAATTTGTAGGCGTAAACGAAATGTATCGACATAATTCACAAAGGAATATAAAGAATTGTATGGAAATTTGTTATTTAACCTGGCATATCTATTTAAAAAAAATTTAGGGGTACATAGTTAGGTATCAAAATGGTAAAGGGGTACATGGTAAGAAAAAGGAAAAAGGTTGGGAAACCCTGACCTAGAAAGTAAACACCGTTTTAGAATAAAACTTACTCCAGTTACTTATAGAATTTTACAAATTTGCTAGACCGTTCCATACCAGTTGTTATGGCAAATAATCATTTCTTCCTTTCACATTTCTTCCAAACAATAATACTCTATTTACTTTCATTATAAAGAAGGATTTAATTGAAGCGTTTCATTATATAAGTTATTTCAAATGCTCTGATTTCTCATTTGAGCAAATTGAAATGCATCTGCAAATAGATGCATTTTTATCGCGAATAAAATATAACCATATTATCTGAATACTACGATTTTCTACTTATATACAATTTCCATAAAGTCTCTTATTCTACTTCAAATTGCAATAATATATCACATACATTTTTCACATAGATTTTCTTTAGAGGAATCAATTCACAAGGAAAGATAAACGTAACATATTCCATATAGTGGAATATATTACTGAAACGTATGAAATATTATTTAGTAAACAGTTTTTGCAGAATCAAAATATATATTATATACAATACTTCAGGAGTTATAATTATTCAAACCAGGGGTATACATTTTTTCGGAACACCCTGTATACTAGCGAATAAAATTCAATGTTGGTAAGTCAGGGATTTTGAAAACATTATTTATACTATAGCTAATCCTTGGCTATCAGAGAAAAACTTCACTTTAGAGTAGGTTTGGATTTCAACGTTGCTGGTCAGACATTCTGTGGCCTAAATATTCGCTTGCACTTCTGTTCGGAATACTATGAGGTAAAAGTCAATTGATAAATCAATGTCTTCAATCACATCGCTAGCAAATGGATTTCGGATCCTGTTTTACCATTCTTGAGCTTTGACCCATCAGCGAAGCAGGTCAGGATTCTCTCCTCGCCAACGAAGTCAGTCTATAAGTCAGTTAATCTGATGTGAAACTTTTATGTCCATATTAAATGTTGGGCATTATCAGGTCTCCAGGAGCATTAAGTAAACTGATCTCACCTGTAAGTTTTCTGCATCAATTCACATGGCTCCTGTGGGTCACTATGTCCATGAAACAGTTACTGCGCCACAGTCCCATTTGTTGCAAGCGTTAAGCTCCCATATAGGAGGGAATTTGCCTGCAAATGCAGACTAAGGGGTGTTAGACCAAGTAGCATTACCAATGCTGCCGTGGGAGTTCTGGAGCAAGCAGAGGAAATTGAAATATAAGCTGTTCGTTTGATTTTGTCCAGCTTTTTGATACCTAGTTTGGTGTCTAACCCAGCAATCCATATAGTGACCGTATAATTTATAATAGGTCTGATCACCACCTTGTGTAGTCCCTCTCATAACACGGACAGTCTTACTATGGTCATCTAAAGAAGCAGTGACCAAGCGGCAACCCAGTATTTGGACGATCCACTTTATGAGAGGTGGTTCAGTTCAACAATGGCTAATTTTTAGGCTTTTTCAACAGTCTGAAAGGTGGCATTATTAAAGGCTCCATTAATGTTAAGGATCATCTTTAAAGCGAATTTAGGAAAGGGTGTGTGTTGGATAATTGTCCAAGAATGAGCTTATAGAAACAATATACAAGCATCATATCTAAAATCTTTGAAGCTTTGTATATTCTTTAGAATTATAATAATAAATATATATAACTTCATATAGTTGTACATTCCGTCATTTTTCTATATAATATCAGCGATATCACTGAGAGAAAACCAATATTTAAATAGATAGAAGGAGGGAGATAGATGACCAAAGACAATTTAGCGTGTTTAAATCCCTAGCATTTTTTCAATAATCTGTAATGCCATTTGATGTTTATAAATTATTAATATACTTTTCCAATGATAAATCTTTTTCTTTGCGTGATAAAATGGTCTTCACTGATAATTGAAAAATAATAAACACTTTTAGTCACATCTAAAACCTCTTGCTTGCTATAACACTCCCAGTCTATTTTACATTTCCCGCCTCTTACTAGGCACTTTTAAGAAGAGAGCAATTGTGGGGGGGGGGGGGCTATGGAATTTGAAGTTTGGGCTTCTCTAAATCAGTTATTAGAGGTAGGCAAATAAGTTAATCAAAATTTACTTTCCAGGCTGGTCAACTACGCATTTTAAAATATAGCTGAACTAAATTCAGTTTCCATTGAACTGCTTTGTAGCTATAGGCGTAAATATTAGGCAATAGTGTAAATATAATATATAACGTCAAAAATTGATAGATAGAAATTAATTTTTGATTATAATACATTTACACGAACAATGATAGTTTAGTTATATTTATATTAATTTTCAGAGAAAGCTATTATTTGATGGAGCAAATTGAAACATAAACAATGTTACACAGTTTGTTAAAATTTATTGCAATTCAAAAATCAATTAGTTTTGATTCTTGAATTTTTCATATTGATATTGGAAAAAATAAATGCTATACACATAACCCAACATAATCCAATATATGCTAATACACTGTGTGCCTTGTCTATTGGTTGGTTGGTTGCAAGAAAAATGTCACACCTTAAAATTTAAGAAACGATATAATTCCAAGACTAAAATAATTGTCAAGAAAACAAAAATCCAAATTAAAGAAATCTGGATAACAGAAATACGGATAACATAAATAATACGGAAGTCCAAAAATCAGAAAAACATATAAATAAAGAAAAGCTATAAAATAGACAAACTGAAGAACAGAAAATCAGAAAAACACGGAAAATCACAAAAAAAGCAGAATTAGGAAAAAAAAGGAAATTCTGGAAAACAGAAAAACTCCTATAACAAAAAAAAAATTCTGGATTACAAAAGAATCCGAATAACGAAAATATCCAAATAACAAAAAACAACCTGATAAATTTTAAAAAATCCAAATAATTTCATCAGAATAATTGAAAAATTGAATTGTCTGTCATTTTTGAGGGGTAATACACTAGAGAAATTTAGTTCTCATTTTTTAAATCTATAATTATTCCACTAGTATCTTCTTCTGCTCCATGATCTACGGAAAAATGAATAACAGTCATTATCAGTGGTCCTGAATTAAATTTTGATTCATTTTATTACAAGACCATATCACCTGTTGTTTCGTAATTCCAGGGTTGAACTTCTACCTCTACTGTGGCCAAGTAAATAGTTGTAGTGACTGCATAAATTGAAGCTGCGATAAGAAACCCGTAATGCCAACCTAATACCGATGGCTAGTCAGGAATAAAGAAATTAAATAAAAATTATTATGATATGCTTTTCGAATAGAATTATAATTCATTCATGGTCATACATTGTTGTCAACCAAGTGTTCCATGAATATAGTTGATGAGAATCCAGCCAAGTTTGCAAAAGAGTAGGATATACCAGTGACTATCCCAGCATATCGTGGAGCTAAATATACGAAGGAACCTTTAAGCCTTGAATGAAGAAAGATCTTAAATTATACATTGATAAAATTTCTTTATGAAATATCTAGTTATTAATAACATCCGACATAATATAAAGTATTTACCAAACTAGACTATCGATATTCAATCTTTTGAATTTTCTCAATTTTCTACCGTAGTCACTTTTAACTCAGCAATTACTATTTAAAAATGAGTTTTCATCACTCACCCTGAAAACTGACATCCTGCCATTCCTTGAATCAATATAAATAATGCTACAACTAGAATTTTGTTGCAACCAACGAAACACAGTGCAATGAAGAGTGTGGCTGGAACATACCCAGCTGTAATGGAAAAAGGCGGGTTATCAATAAGTATGGAAACCCCAATTTTTATTTATTTCCTGATATTTTTTCAAATATTTGTATACAAATACTCAGTATTTGGTAAGAAAACTTGATATTATATTTTAATGAAAAATGAAACATATATGCTTTGGAGTATGATAGAACGAGTATTATACCCTGTTTAATATATACTGTTTAATATATAGCTCTTAAGGAGATTTTGAAGTTAATTCTCAGACACTAAACATATTGAATGTCTGACATCTATAAAATATACATATTTAAATACCATTGTCGAGAATTGAATCTCCATCACAGTACGTTAATAAACTATCCTCGATACTCCAATGGAATTATTAGTCGGGATATTAGAGTAATTCCTCGAGATATATTACACTATTAAGAGAGAATTATAGTGAGACCATCGAAGTTGAAGACACCTTTTTTAATCCTTTATGATCCGTAACTTTCTCTGGGAAATTTCTCTTAAAATATTCTTTGGTAAGTTTATATATTTTTTTGTTTTATTAAACATATTTGTATCTCTTTAACATATGACAAATTTGTAATCAGTTGACCTGGACTGAAACGTCACTGTGAGTCAGTCACGAGTACATAGAATCTGCAGACGTGAGGATGTTTGCTGAATTCAAATTGAGTTGGTTTAAACTTACCTAAGGCTGTTGAAATTCTTCGGACACTCAATGTTGATAACTTATTATCCAAAATCAATTTTGTCATCAGTTTCGAGAATAAAGTTGTGTTGATTAAACTCGCCACGTAAGCCAGACAAGATAGAACACCATTCTGATGGAAAATATCATTCCAGAGAGTACTTCAATTATGTAAATGATTGAATGGTAATATTGCACAAATAATTAGAATATCAGATTTCGTTAAATTGTCATAACAAATTATTTAAAAAAAAAATCAAATACTAAAATTTTCAGTTTATAATATGAAAGTTTACTTTCCTATATCCATTGATCAAATAACATGTCTAGATTGAAGTAATTTTTTCTATTTCAATTTGACAAAGAAAAAAAACAATATAAAGTTTAACAAATCCTTTTAAATAAGAAAACTGAGCTATCTAAACATATATCAGTTTGGACATAATAATTCAGTCCTTATCCAGAAGAAAAGTTATGGGTCAACCGAATAATAATAAGAAACCTGGTAATTTCAACTTGAATATATCAGTATGTTTATGCTCGAATTATTAAATAATTATTTGTTTTTCAAGGGTGTTGAATGTCGCTGATTGATTACATGTTGGTTCTCTGCAAGGTCCCCTCCACTCTTAACTTTGGTTCTTGGTAAATTCCCCGTGGAAGATTTCACTACGAAAAGTTCCACCAGGAAGATTCCACTGCTGGAAAGTTCCATCATGGTACTCTCACGGTATTATAATGGATTTCATTTACATCAAGTGTAACTTTAAATAAAACTGATTTTAAAGAATATGGTTTTGGTAGTAACCAAACAACATTTTACTGGTTGAATAGATTAAAAACTATCAGAATGCGTTATGTAATTTGTCAAAGCATAAAGGATGAGCTAATACGTACTTATGAAAATAGAAACGAATAATACGATTCATTCAAGAGTATCTTTTTTACATAAGTTTAAATATGAAACTATTTAATTTACTATAAAGTTCAAATAGTGTCAATTGAACAATAATATTCTGCTGCAAACAGTGGCTACAGTTTGGGCCCGATTGTTTATCCATAATAATAACTATATGCATTAAGGTGGGCCAAAATATGAGGGTTTTGGGCAAACTACAGAATATTTATATGCAATTGTTACAATAAGCTGAAACGCTATAAAAGGACATTGCATGCCAATTTCCAGGCCATTTCTGGATATTTTGAGTTGCCCCGAAACATTTGAAATTATGCAGATATTTTCTCATTAATTCTGAAATGTTCGATTTTGTACTATGGAATCGGTAAATAACACGACATGCAAAATTGCATATTAATTCGTGATATTTTTGAGTTCCCCCCCAACACTTTTTCTGTGAAATATATTACTATTACAATATTTTTCTTAAAATTAGCTTCTATATCAAAAAATATGTTATTTTGCTAAAATAGAAGTAATATAATTCTCAAATTGACTCCGTGAATTGTATTGATTTCATTTTATAAAAGCATTTATCAATATTTTCGTATTGCAAAAATTACGAATTTACTCGGATTTTAGCAATTCAATGATAACCCATGCAATTCGCTTTCACAAATTTTTTGAGTTAGCAAGTGTCCCAAAAATTGAAATGTTGATTTATTAATCAATTAATAATGTTTTTTCTCAATTTCTTGCATATAATACGCACCGAACCTCCCAAACTGTGGAGCACTATACACTTATACTAGTCTCTAGTGGTGCACCGACAGTTGGGCCCAGGACAATTGGGCCCGCCGACAATTGGGCCCAGGACAATTAGGCCCAATGACAATTGGGCCCACGACAATTGGGCCCCAAAACAATTAAGCCCAGAAAAGAAATGTTACCTTGTTTTTACTAGGGAAGGGACAATAATATCTTTGAAATATGCTTTATATTCACTAAAAATATGTTTATATTTTTTTAATTCGATTCATACTTGATAAGGTATATATTAGCAAGTACCTTAAATCACATTTGGATGCTAATCTCATGTTTCAATGTAATGAGAACCTTTGAAGTCTTTAAATAATTTGTATTATTTTGAATCATGACATATGGATCCAATGGATCCATCGTCTGACAGAGACAAATATTTGGTAAAAAATGGGTAAATTTTAAAGGTTAATCGTTACATTGAACAGTTGTTTGGATAAAATGAGATTATGAGAATACATTTTGTAATAATAATTCATAAACCTCTTCAATATTGAACACTAAACAGCATTCAAATAATTCACGTTAACTTTTAATTCAATTTGTATGTTCCAATAATTCCGGCATGTCTAAAATACCAACATCCTTATTTTCTATTGTTTCTTTATCTAAAATAGCTACATTCTTATTTTTTATTGGCTACATCCTAACTCATTCACTTCACAAGAGTTCACTATATAGAGGTAGTATAACTAGGAAATTTGTTGCTTACATGACCTATCTCAGAACAGAAAATTATTGTAGTTTAATAGAATAATAGCATTTATTCCTGAAAAGAAATTGTTCTACTATAAAATAATCATTTTTTCATAACGAGAATATTTTTATCATGTAAGAAATATTCTTTATTTTAAATATGATCAATACTATAGTTTTATACAAAACGCATATTATCACAAACTTAGTTATTACAGTAGCAAGGGTTTGTAATTAAGTTAATACAGTAAACTCCGACGATCAAAGTTCCTTTTTTTTTGTGACTAGTGCAACTATATTACTGCTAAACGCGAGGAATATTTGATATGTTCTCTACGAACATAATTCTGAATTAATTCCTATAGGAATTCACATTAATTTAATGATATACGTTTATTTCATTTAACATGCCATGTTTATCGCAGTATCCCCTCTGTTTAACGTCTATTTTCTTTGGATATTACCTGAATTTTCTTTGATCGAGAGACTGACCCTATAGTCAATAGTGTGAATAATTTGGAAAGTGGCATTGTAGTATTTAGATTAACAAGCTATAATCAAATGAAAATTAATAACTACTTAAGTAATAATATTGTAGTTTTTTTAACAAATTATAAACCATGTTACAGAATATGCCAAAGCCAAATAATTGGTTTAAATTTCAATGTCAAAACTCAGATATGTCAAATTGGCTTAAAATTTTGAATTAATTCTTAAATCCCCATTTTAATTTTGGCTTGAAATCTTCAAAAAAAGGAGCCAAATTGGCTTCGCTCAGAATTTTTGTGAAATTTTGGCTTGCAATTTTCAAGTCTCTGAAACATAGATTATAAATTACATTACTAAATGTTTAGGAATTATGATCGTGTTTATGTTCTTTACGTTAATAACAACAAATCATTTCATGAATGAAATTTCAGAAAATATATGTAGTGTATTGTCACAAGGTATCGATAAAAAAGATTTGGCCAGTATGGGGATCGAACCCACGACATCCGCGTTATTAGCACGGCGCTCTAACCAACTGAGCTAACCGGCCTTGCTTACACAGGTGATAGTCAATCTACTCATCAAATACAATTGAAATAGTAACTAAGAATTGGGCTGTAGTATAACTTTGTGTTTTTGTCTATGGATATTGGAGGTTATCGTTGAAAATTGTATTGAATATATTGGCAACGATTACAGAAAATGATTCACAGACAATTAGAATATCAAATTATAGAATTATATGTACTTATATTCACGTGTTAATTCAGATTTAGAATAATTTGAAACTTACTATGAAACAAACTGACATTATTAAGGTCGAAATAAGAGGTTTGATATATTATAGGTTATTTATTTTGTTTTATTAAATAATGAAAATGTGGTGTCATAAATACTTGAAATAAATAAATATATAATAAATAGGAAATTAAATAGAAATACATGGATTGACTTATTTAATAGCATGTTATTAAACATAAAAATGTAACTTCAGTTAGATGATTTTTCTTATTTTGATTTTTGTTCAAATGGAGTAAGAGTAAAAATGGTCATAAATCTTTAAAGAAAATTATCATTAGAAACTACGAAAGGAATATACAACGTGACTGCTCAATTATAACTGCTCAATTATAACTAAGTAGTAAGCAACTACAACAGAAGGGGAAGAATATAAGCTTCGACGATCTTAGTCGAAGCTTAAGTACATCTGTACCTAATTATAATTCAAAACATTGAAGTTTCAAACACATGGAAGAAACGTACTATAAAACGTTAAGTTCGTCTAAAAATATTGGTTTGTGAAAAAGAGTTGCATTGGCCGGGAATTGAACCCGGGCCTCCCGCGTGGCAGGCGAGAATTCTACCACTGAACCACCAATGCTTGTAAATTACAGGTATGGAAGACTTCTCTATAGTAATTCAATTACTTGATACTAATCAATGATTTGATTCAAACTGATAGTTTTGTTTCAACCTTCGCATTTTAGATTGAAGGTATAAAAACACATTGAGGTTATTAAGATTTCTTCTTCTATTTTCATCGCAATCGATCGAAATTGTTATGGGTTATATCTATCAATTTCGTGTCTGATATTCATTTATCATACATTAATCAAAGATGCTATTTTATAAACGAAAAAGAAATTTCATGAAATCTCTAATTGCTTCAAATTATTCCGTGAACAATACTAGATGTATATTATACGTATAAACCGCCCAATAGAAACTATTTAAGGAACAGACAATAAATACCTAAGACTATTCTTATTTTTCCTCCTATTATCGCTAACATATAAAATCTAAAAGTAGAATGGGATTTTTCCCATTTGACGATGCCCATCAAATTTAATTTAATTTTACTGATGTATTTTAGTCCATAGAATCCGAAAATCATAACCTTGCTTTGTAGAAACTAATACTTTGAGATAACATAAGTTTCATGTGAAGAATTACAGAAAGTTGATGCGAAGAGTTACAGAAAACTAGATACAGTGTAAAATATGCTTATTCTTTAAGTGATAGACGTAGTTTATTTACATAATAATTCATTGATTGAATTATAACGTTCTATACATTGCCAATATAACCCATCAACTTTACCGAGTTACCAAATTATATCATAGTATAAAAAGCCTAAAATATGTCTTAGTAGCATTTTAGGAGTTTATGGCATTTTAGGACTTTTACTGCATTTTAGGACTTTTACTGCATTTTAGGACTCTATGGCATTTTGTCCGGGCTCTATTCATGATAAAACAATAACAATTTCTGTAATAATCATTTGATGCACACAAATTAAGAAAAAAAAAGAAACTCCTCCCCGGCGGGGAATCGAACCCCGGTCTCCCGCGTGACAGGCGGGGATACTCACCACTATACTACCGAGGAGATGACAGCTGAATCTTACGATCAGAGTACAATCGATGCTGAAGGGCAGTGCACACGCAAAGTTATTATTATCAATTTTAGTTGGTATCAATAATACCTGCAGGTTTCATGTACAGGCATCCCCCGCTTTAGTTACCAAATCACAACTCAGTTTTAATTACCAAACGGTAACTAAAGCGAGGTAAAATAACAAGAAGTATATAATTGTCACTCCTTGATTATATTTCTCATTTTTTATGAGTTATAATGAAAGAAAATTTGTTTTAGAATTAGAGTCACAGTTTATAGTCCCAACTGTGGTTGAAGTACTATATCAGCCTATTAATAAACAGTGTTTGTGACTGCGATAAAAGTTTAAAGAAGTGAATTTATAATAGGTTTTAAAATCCAACCATAGCTTAACTCTCACTCAGTATAGGCGAGTAATAAATAGATACTTAGACTTCTATAATTATTGTGTTACATTGAAGAAACAGCAATTTTATGCTCTATGAAATATTTTTGGAAGAAGGGTACTAAGTTTTAAGTTATTGGTAAGTTCTACATTTTCGGACACATCGGAAAAGTAAATATGATAATTATTGTTCAACCTCTATTCAAATTGGTATCATAAATACCAATTGAAATAAAAGTTGGATAATAATTAGTATAAAGAGATTTTTACGAGTTTGAAAATACGGAACCGTGCAATAACACGGAACTTACCCTAAAATGGGCCATGTTGAATTTCTGAACCAATAGCTTCTAATAACCTCATCTGGATTATAATAGAGATTTTTTTGATAGTTACCGTACGATTGTCTCAGTTTTCTATGTGTACGAACAGTAGACATAGTGAGTCGTACTTAAAGCGAGGCCTGTCTGTATACCAATTAAGAGTAATAATAATCATATCGCTTTTTCTTATATGATTCAAAAGTCTCGTGGAAAAAGTAGTAGGAACTTGGCAAAAAGTTTGGTGAAAAGACTTAAAAAACCCTACGTGTGTACGGCCCTTTAGAGTAAAATATACTTCTCATTACAATCTACATATAAACTCTATTGTATTTTTTTATAAGTTTATGCCACGTCGTATAATAATAAAATTTCAGCAATTAAGTAAATCTTATGTTTCTGTAAAAAAAATTCTTTAACATTGAATCACTATCAAAATTCTTCTCAATAACTGCATCTCTTTCTTTTATATAAGCTGATCTATCAGGAATCGAAGAGCGAATGTGAATTGAAATGTGAAGTAAAGTTTCAGGTGTTGGATAACACACGGATTTGCCATTGCTGTGGTGCTCACTCTGGCTTCCTTTCAGAACGCATAAATCTTTCGCCTTTTACTAAAGATTTCCGTGGAAGGGGGCAACTCAATGAGTCTAACCTAATTTCTTTGGTGGCTTGCCTCGCAAGCCTTATAAATCTAAAATCAAAACGATTCACACCAATTAATGACGAGGCCACTGGAAATTTTTGAACTGCGTGAACTAATAGAGGGGCACGCAAAGTCAAAATTTCACCATTAGGCATCACAGCAAACGATTTATAATCTACATTAACAACACACACCAGATTTTCATCAATATGCTGGAGATTCGCTTTGATAACCCCAATTATTTCTCATTGCTTGCACACCCCATCCATCAATGTATATGATTGAAATAGTGAGCCTGGATACATTTTTGGTATATAGAGGATGCAAAGCTAATTGATACTACAAACAACAAAGTGAGTGCATCTCAACAATAAGATTATTTGATTCAAAATAACAAGGTCCAACAAGAGACCACAAAATTTAGTGTGTGCTTTAGACACGGTTTAGATACGATACCAGTAAAACGTGGTAAAGGGAACAGTAAAAATTCAAGTGAGACAAGCACTTTTGAACGATCATAATAACTGCACTGAGAGGGATTAATAAAGAACCAAATCACGATGATGCTGTAGCACTGCATGATTTTCTGTTATTATTTTTATTTTTCTCTTGTGTAGAAATACAAGAGAGCATGATAAATCGCAAAAACAATTGGTTCTGTTGTCATATTGAGCTAGTAGAAATTTAGAATAAGAACATTATCGAGAGGATAACAGTGTCAACTGCAACATGAAGTGTACGAACTGTTCTCCTCACTCTCACGCACTGTTTATTATCCATATAAAGAAGAGAGGAGAGTACTAGGATCAATCAACTTGAGATATATTTATCGAATCGAATAATGAGCATCGCACAAATATTCCATGGATCATGTAAATTGTAATCATCTTTATGGGTTTGAAGCCGAAATAAAATGTCATTTTTAACCGATAAAGTAACCATGCATTGTCATGTCAAGGAAGAAGCATCACAATTTTGATGAATGACTTGAACATGAAATAAACTTATGAGTGAATATTGTATTGTGTTTTCGTTGAGAAATTGTGGTGCTACGTATGTTCATAGAGGACTAGGTCAGTGTGTGATTAGTTGGTATTGTAACACACAACTCATTGAATAGATGTAGGACGTGTGTGCTGCTCTAGTCATGTCCTTATGTTAATAGAGTATGTGTGGGAGATAGCGCGAACGCAGTCTCCCGCTACCAAAAATTACGCACCCGAGTTACCCACATTTGGGGTAATCGCAGGGGTCAGCAACACCGGAGTGCAATGGTGAGCCTCACCCTGGGGGAACCACCTTCATGATCATGGTATCCCCTGTGCCAGGTAAGTATGATTTTGTGGGTGGACGGAGGAAGCCCAATGACATTCCCTGACAGCCGTAAACAACTCTTCCGATAGAAACAAGAAAACAGAAGAACACACTAGTGGATCGCGATGAAAGCATAACCTTCCGGTTATCATTGAATATCTTACACAAAAAGTGACTATCAAATAGTCAAAATCATAAAATTACAATTCGAAAATGAAATTTTTTCTCACACTTGGATGGGTAACTGCGCTATTTCTGAGCAACGGTATGAAGTCTACAAAAAGCTGAAGACTATAGAGTAGCACACCATGTGCAAAAGGCTTCAACACGAAAGCAAATTTGTTGCGCTTTACTTTGAAGTAAGCTGTATTGATGGAGCTTCAATTGTGTGCATTATAAATTAAATCATATTTACTATAACTGAGATGTGACAACAGAAGGACACAACGTCTTGTGCATATAGTGGGGAAGATTGCTATATTGGAAAAATGTTCATAAAATAAACGAGCCAACGAAAACGAGACACTTCGAGAATGACCGATGTTTGCAACAATTAGCAATTTTTGGAGAGTTCAGTTTGGGATGATTTTATTTTCGTGGACCGGTCCCGGAGGTAGTGCAATACCGGGTCGATCCGCGGCAAAGCTGAAGCAAGCTTCTAACACTTCGCCATGATCCAAAAATCAGATTAATATCGTTGGAGCCGCGTGGGCTCCGTATCAGATATTAAGCTGATAAGAACAGATACTACACTTTGATCTTAGCCAAAAGGCCGAGAAGCGATACCGAACGAGTGATGCGACAGTCACCTCATTCAGAGTACTGAACGTATTTTACCAATCGGTTCAGTAACGCCGTGATAACGAGTAGATGCATTTATGAAGAGGCCTATAGACAAACAATTTAGAAACCACATTCAGAGTCACGTCCTAAAACTAAACGAGGATGTCGAAAAACCCTTAATCAATGGAACCCAGACTGTTCAGAAAAGTAACGTTAGCCATGCGATATATATAAGGTCGAAAGAAAACTATTTTTATATGATCATACACTGAGTATGGTGAGTAAATTCTGTGCAAATACTAGATATTCTATTAATATCGCACCGAATAATACAAAGCTGATCTATCAGGAATCAAAGAGCGAATGTGAATTGAAATGTGAAGTAAAGTTTCAGGTGTTGGATAACACACGGATTTGCCATTGCTGTGGTGCTCACTCTGGCTTCCTTTCAGAACGCATAAATCTTTCGCCTTTTACTAAAGATTTCCGTGGAAGGGGGCAACTCAATGAGTCTAACCTAATTTCTTTGGTGGCTTGCCTCGCAAGCCTTATAAATCTAAAATCAAAACGATTCACACCAATTAATGATGAGGCCACTGGAAATTTTTGAACTGCGTGAACTAATAGAGGGGCACGCAAAGTCAAAATTTCACCATTAGGCATCACAGCAAACGAGTGCATACACATTAACAACACACACCAGATTTTCATCAATATGCTGGAGATTCGCTTTGATAACCCCAATTATTTTTCATCAATCTCTCTATTTTGCTTGCACACCCCATCCATCAATGTATATGATTGAAATAGTGAGCCTGGATACATTTTTGGTATATAGAGGATGCAAAGCTAATTGATACTACAAACAACAAAGTGAGTGCATCTCAACAATAAGATTATTTGATTCAAAATAACAAGGTCCAACAAGAGACCACAAAATTTAGTGTGTGCTTTAGACACGGTTTAGATACGATACCAGTAAAACGTGGTAAAGGGAACAGTGAAAACTCAAGTGAGACAAGCACTTTTGAACAATCATAAAAACTGCACTGAGAGGGATTAATAAAGAACCAAATCACGATGATGCTGTAGCACTGCATGATTTTCTGTTATTATTTTTATTTTTCTCTTGTGTAGAAATACAAGAGAGCATGATAAATCGCAAAAACAATTGGTTCTGTTGTCATATTGAGCTAGTAGAAATTTAGAATAAGAACATTATCGAGAGGATAACAGTGTCAACTGCAACATGAAGTGTACGAACTGTTCTCCTCACTCTCACGCACTGTTTATTATCCATATAAAGAAGAGAGGAGAGTACTAGGATCAATCAACTTGAGATATATTTATCGAATCGAATAATGAGCATCGCACAAATATTCCATGGATCATGTAAATTGTAATCATCTTTATGGGTTTGAAGCCGAAATAAAATGTCATTTTTAACCGATAAAGTAACCATGTATTGTCATGTCAAGGAAGAAGCATCACAATTTTGATGAATGACTTGAACATGAAATAAACTTATGAGTGAATATTGTATTGTGTTTTCGTTGAGAAATTGTGGTGCTACGTATGTTCATAAGAGGACTAGGTCAGTGTGTGATTAGTTGGTATTGTAACACATAACTCATTGAATAGATGTAGGACGTGTGTGCTGCTCTAGTCATGTCCTTATGTTAATAGAGTATGTGTGGGAGATAGCGCGAACGCAGTCTCCCGCTACCAAAAATTACGCACCCGAATTACCCACATTTGGGGTAATCGCAGGGGTCAGCAACACCGGAGTGCAATGGTGAGCCTCACCCTGGGGGAACCACCTTCATGATCATGGTATCCCCTGTGCCAGGTAAGTATGATTTTGTGGGTGGACGGAGGAACGCCAATGACATTCCCTGACAGCCGTAAACAACTCTTCCGATAGAAACAAGAAAACGGAAGAACACACTAGTGGATCGCGATGAAAGCATAACCTTCCGGTTATCATTGAATATCTTACACAAAAAGTGACTATCAAATAGTCAAAATCATAAAATTACAATTCGAAAATGAAATTTTTTTCTCACACTTGGATGGGTAACTGCGCTATTTCTGAGCAACGGTATGAAGTCTACAAAAAGCTGAAGACTATAGAGTAGCACACCATGTGCAAAAGGCTTCAACACGAAAGCAAATTTGTTGCGCTTTACTTTGAAGTAAGCTGTATTGATGGAGCTTCAATTGTGTGCATTATAAATTAAATCATATTTACTATAACTGAGATGTGACAACAGAAGGACACAACGTCTTGTGCATATAGTGGGGAAGATTGCTATATTGGAAAAATGTTCATAAAATAAACGAGCCAACGAAAACGAGACACTTCGAGAATGACCGATGTTTGCAACAATTAGCAATTTTTGGAGAGTTCAGTTTGGGATGATTTTATTTTCGTGGACCGGTCCCGGAGGTAGTGCAATACCGGGTCGATCCGCGGCAAAGCTGAAGCAAGCTTCTAACACTTCGCCATGATCCAAAAATCAGATTAATATCGTTGGAGCCGCGTGGGCTCCGTATCAGATATTAAGCTGATAAGAACAGATACTACACTTTGATCTTAGCCAAAAGGCCGAGAAGCGATACCGAACGAGTGATGCGACAGTCACCTCATTCAGAGTACTGAACGTATTTTACCAATCGGTTCAGTAACGCCGTGATAACGAGTAGATGCATTTATGAAGAGGCCTATAGACAAACAATTTAGAAACCACATTCAGAGTCACGTCCTAAAACTAAACGAGGATGTCGAAAAACCCTTAATCAATGGAACCCAGACTGTTCAGAAAAGTAACGTTAGCCATGCGATATATATAAGGTCGAAAGAAAACTATTTTTATATGATCATACACTGAGTATGGTGAGTAAATTCTGTGCAAATACTAGATATTCTATTAATATCGCACCGAATAATACAAAGCTGATCTATCAGGAATCAAAGAGCGAATGTGAATTGAAATGTGAAGTAAAGTTTCAGGTGTTGGATAACACGCGGATTTGCCATTGCTGTGGTGCTCACTCTGGCTTCCTTTCAGAACGCATAAATCTTTCGCCTTTTACTAAAGATTTCCGTGGAAGGGGGCAACTCAATGAGTCTAACCTAATTTCTTTGGTGGCTTGCCTCGCAAGCCTTATAAATCTAAAATCAAAACGATTCACACCAATTAATGATGAGGCCACTGGAAATTTTTGAACTGCGTGAACTAATAGAGGGGCACGCAAAGTCAAAATTTCACCATTAGGCATCACAGCAAACGAGTGCATACACATTAACAACACACACCAGATTTTCATCAATATGCTGGAGATTCGCTTTGATAACCCCAATTGTTTTTCATCAATCTCTCTATTTTGCTTGCACACCCCATCCATCAATGTATATGATTGAAATAGTGAGCCTGGATACATTTTTGGTATATAGAGGATGCAAAGCTAATTGATACTACAAACAACAAAGTGAGTGCATCTCAACAATAAGATTATTTGATTCAAAATAACAAGGTCCAACAAGAGACCACAAAATTTAGTGTGTGCTTTAGACACGGTTTAGATATGATACCAGTAAAACGTGGTAAAGGGAACAGTGAAAACTAAAGTGAGACAAGCACTTTTGAACAATCATAAAAACTGCACTGAGAGGGATTAATAAAGAACCAAATCACGATGATGCTGTAGCACTGCATGATTTTCTGTTATTATTTTTATTTTTCTCTTGTGTAGAAATACAAGAGAGCATGATAAATCGCAAAAACAATTGGTTCTGTTGTCATATTGAGCTAGTAGAAATTTAGAATAAGAACATTATCGAGAGGATAACAGTGTCAACTGCAACATGAAGTGTACGAACTGTTCTCCTCACTCTCACGCACTGTTTATTATCCATATAAAGAAGAGAGGAGAGTACTAGGATCAATCAACTTGAGATATATTTATCGAATCGAATAATGAGCATCGCACAAATATTCCATGGATCATGTAAATTGTAATCATCTTTATGGGTTTGAAGCCGAAATAAAATGTCATTTTTAACCGATAAAGTAACCATGTATTGTCATGTCAAGGAAGAAGCATCACAATTTTGATGAATGACTTGAACATGAAATAAACTTATGAGTGAATATTGTATTGTGTTTTCGTTGAGAAATTGTGGTGCTACGTATGTTCATAAGAGGACTAGGTCAGTGTGTGATTAGTTGGTATTGTAACACATAACTCATTGAATAGATGTAGGACGTGTGTGCTGCTCTAGTCATGTCCTTATGTTAATAGAGTATGTGTGGGAGATAGCGCGAACGCAGTCTCCCGCTACCAAAAATTACGCACCCGAATTACCCACATTTGGGGTAATCGCAGGGGTCAGCAACACCGGAGTGCAATGGTGAGCCTCACCCTGGGGGAACCACCTTCATGATCATGGTATCCCCTGTGCCAGGTAAGTATGATTTTGTGGGTGGACGGAGGAACGCCAATGACATTCCCTGACAGCCGTAAACAACTCTTCCGATAGAAACAAGAAAACGGAAGAACACACTAGTGGATCGCGATGAAAGCATAACCTTCCGGTTATCATTGAATATCTTACACAAAAAGTGACTATCAAATAGTCAAAATCATAAAATTACAATTCGAAAATGAAATTTTTTTCTCACACTTGGATGGGTAACTGCGCTATTTCTGAGCAACGGTATGAAGTCTACAAAAAGCTGAAGACTATAGAGTAGCACACCATGTGCAAAAGGCTTCAACACGAAAGCAAATTTGTTGCGCTTTACTTTGAAGTAAGCTGTATTGATGGAGCTTCAATTGTGTGCATTATAAATTAAATCATATTTACTATAACTGAGATGTGACAACAGAAGGACACAACGTCTTGTGCATATAGTGGGGAAGATTGCTATATTGGAAAAATGTTCATAAAATAAACGAGCCAACGAAAACGAGACACTTCGAGAATGACCGATGTTTGCAACAATTAGCAATTTTTGGAGAGTTCAGTTTGGGATGATTTTATTTTCGTGGACCGGTCCCGGAGGTAGTGCAATACCGGGTCGATCCGCGGCAAAGCTGAAGCAAGCTTCTAACACTTCGCCATGATCCAAAAATCAGATTAATATCGTTGGAGCCGCGTGGGCTCCGTATCAGATATTAAGCTGATAAGAACAGATACTACACTTTGATCTTAGCCAAAAGGCCGAGAAGCGATACCGAACGAGTGATGCGACAGTCACCTCATTCAGAGTACTGAACGTATTTTACCAATCGGTTCAGTAACGCCGTGATAACGAGTAGATGCATTTATGAAGAGGCCTATAGACAAACAATTTAGAAACCACATTCAGAGTCACGTCCTAAAACTAAACGAGGATGTCGAAAAACCCTTAATCAATGGAACCCAGACTGTTCAGAAAAGTAACGTTAGCCATGCGATATATATAAGGTCGAAAGAAAACTATTTTTATATGATCATACACTGAGTATGGTGAGTAAATTCTGTGCAAATACTAGATATTCTATTAATATCGCACCGAATAATACAAAGCTGATCTATCAGGAATCAAAGAGCGAATGTGAATTGAAATGTGAAGTAAAGTTTCAGGTGTTGGATAACACGCGGATTTGCCATTGCTGTGGTGCTCACTCTGGCTTCCTTTCAGAACGCATAAATCTTTCGCCTTTTACTAAAGATTTCCGTGGAAGGGGGCAACTCAATGAGTCTAACCTAATTTCTTTGGTGGCTTGCCTCGCAAGCCTTATAAATCTAAAATCAAAACGATTCACACCAATTAATGATGAGGCCACTGGAAATTTTTGAACTGCGTGAACTAATAGAGGGGCACGCAAAGTCAAAATTTCACCATTAGGCATCACAGCAAACGAGTGCATACACATTAACAACACACACCAGATTTTCATCAATATGCTGGAGATTCGCTTTGATAACCCCAATTATTTTTCATCAATCTCTCTATTTTGCTTGCACACACCATCCATCAATGTATATGATTGAAATAGTGAGCCTGGATACATTTTTGGTATATAGAGGATGCAAAGCTAATTGATACTACAAACAACAAAGTGAGTGCATCTCAACAATAAGATTATTTGATTCAAAATAACAAGGTCCAACAAGAGACCACAAAATTTAGGGTGTGCTTTAGACACGGTTTAGATACGATACCAGTAAAACGTGGTAAAGGGAACAGTGAAAATTCAAGTGAGACAAGCACTTTTGAACAATCATAATAACTGCACTGAGAGGGATTAATAAAGAACCAAATCACGATGATGCTGTAGCACTGCATGATTTTCTGTTATTATTTTTATTTTTCTCTTGTGTAGAAATACAAGAGAGCATGATAAATCGCAAAAACAATTGGTTCTGTTGTCATATTGAGCTAGTAGAAATTTAGAATAAGAACATTATCGAGAGGATAACAGTGTCAACTGCAACATGAAGTGTACGAACTGTTCTCCTCACTCTCACGCACTGTTTATTATCCATTTAAAGAAGAGAGGAGAGTACTAGGATCAATCAACTTGAGATATATTTATCGAATCGAATAATGAGCATCGCACAAATATTCCATGGATCATGTAAATTGTAATCATCTTTATGGGTTTGAAGCCGAAATAAAATGTCATTTTTAACCGATAAAGTAACCATGTATTGTCATGTCAAGGAAGAAGCATCACAATTTTGATGAATGACTTGAACATGAAATAAACTTATGAGTGAATATTGTATTGTGTTTTCGTTGAGAAATTGTGGTGCTACGTATGTTCATAAGAGGACTAGGTCAGTGTGTGATTAGTTGGTATTGTAACACATAACTCATTGAATAGATGTAGGACGTGTGTGCTGCTCTAGTCATGTCCTTATGTTAATAGAGTATGTGTGGGAGATAGCGCGAACGCAGTCTCCCGCTACCAAAAATTACGCACCCGAGTTACCCACATTTGGGGTAATCGCAGGGGTCAGCAACACCGGAGTGCAATGGTGAGCCTCACCCTGGGGGAACCACCTTCATGATCATGGTATCCCCTGTGCCAGGTAAGTATGATTTTGTGGGTGGACGGAGGAACCCAAATGACATTCCCTGACAGCCGTAAACAACTCTTCCGATAGAAACAAGAAAACAGAAGAACACACTAGTGGATCGCGATGAAAGCATAACCTTCTGGTTATCATTGAATATCTTACACAAAAAGTGACTAACAAATAGTCAAAATCATAAAATTACAATTCGAAAATGAAATTTTTTCTCACACTTGGATGGGTAACTGCGCTATTTCTGAGCAACGGTATGAAGTCTACAAAAAGCTGAAGACTATAGAGTAGCACACCATGTGCAAAAGGCTTCAACACGAAAGCAAATTTGTTGCGCTTTACTTTGAAGTAAGCTGTATTGATGGAGCTTCAATTGTGTGCATTATAAATTAAATCATATTTACTATAACTGAGATGTGACAACAGAAGGACACAACGTCTTGTGCATATAGTGGGGAAGATTGCAATATTGGAAAAATGTTCATAAAATAAACGAGCCAACGAAAACGAGACACTTCGAGAATGACCGATGTTTGCAACAATTAGCAATTTTTGGAGAGTTCAGTTTGAGATGATTTTATTTTCGTGGACCGGTCCCGGAGGTAGTGCAATACCGGGTCGATCCGCGGCAAAGCTGAAGCAAGCTTCTAACACTTCGCCATGATCCAAAAATCAGATTAATATCGTTGGAGCCGCGTGGGCTCCGTATCAGATATTAAGCTGATAAGAACAGATACTACACTTTGATCTTAGCCAAAAGGCCGAGAAGCGATACCGAACGAGTGATGCGACAGTCACCTCATTCAGAGTACTGAACGTATTTTACCAATCGGTTCAGTAACGCCGTGATAACGAGTAGATGCATTTATGAAGAGGCCTATAGAAAAACAATTTAGAAACCACATTCAGAGTCACGTCCTAAAACTAAACGAGGATGTCGAAAAACCCTTAATCAATGGAACCCAGACTGTTCAGAAAAGTAACGTTAGTCATGCGATATATATAAGGTCGAAAGAAAACTATTTTTATATGATCATACACTGAGTATGGTGAGTAAATTCTGTGCAAATACTAGATATTCTATTAATATCGCACCGAATAATACAAAGCTGATCTATCAGGAATCAAAGAGCGAATGTGAATTGAAATGTGAAGTAAAGTTTCAGGTGTTGGATAACACACGGATTTGCCATTGCTGTGGTGCTCACTCTGGCTTCCTTTCAGAACGCATAAATCTTTCGCCTTTTACTAAAGATTTCCGTGGAAGGGGGCAACTCAATGAGTCTAACCTAATTTCTTTGGTGGCTTGCCTCGCAAGCCTTATAAATCTAAAATCAAAACGATTCACACCAATTAATGATGAGGCCACTGGAAATTTTTGAACTGCGTGAACTAATAGAGGGGCACGCAAAGTCAAAATTTCACCATTAGGCATCACAGCAAACGAGTGCATACACATTAACAACACACACCAGATTTTCATCAATATGCTGGAGATTCGCTTTGATAACCCCAATTATTTTTCATCAATCTCTCTATTTTGCTTGCACACACCATCCATCAATGTATATGATTGAAATAGTGAGCCTGGATACATTTTTGGTATATAGAGGATGCAAAGCTAATTGATACTACAAACAACAAAGTGAGTGCATCTCAACAATAAGATTATTTGATTCAAAATAACAAGGTCCAACAAGAGACCACAAAATTTAGGGTGTGCTTTAGACACGGTTTAGATACGATACCAGTAAAACGTGGTAAAGGGAACAGTGAAAATTCAAGTGAGACAAGCACTTTTGAACAATCATAATAACTGCACTGAGAGGGATTAATAAAGAACCAAATCACGATGATGCTGTAGCACTGCATGATTTTCTGTTATTATTTTTATTTTTCTCTTGTGTAGAAATACAAGAGAGCATGATAAATCGCAAAAACAATTGGTTCTGTTGTCATATTGAGCTAGTAGAAATTTAGAATAAGAACATTATCGAGAGGATAACAGTGTCAACTGCAACATGAAGTGTACGAACTGTTCTCCTCACTCTCACGCACTGTTTATTATCCATTTAAAGAAGAGAGGAGAGTACTAGGATCAATCAACTTGAGATATATTTATCGAATCGAATAATGAGCATCGCACAAATATTCCATGGATCATGTAAATTGTAATCATCTTTATGGGTTTGAAGCCGAAATAAAATGTCATTTTTAACCGATAAAGTAACCATGTATTGTCATGTCAAGGAAGAAGCATCACAATTTTGATGAATGACTTGAACATGAAATAAACTTATGAGTGAATATTGTATTGTGTTTTCGTTGAGAAATTGTGGTGCTACGTATGTTCATAAGAGGACTAGGTCAGTGTGTGATTAGTTGGTATTGTAACACATAACTCATTGAATAGATGTAGGACGTGTGTGCTGCTCTAGTCATGTCCTTATGTTAATAGAGTATGTGTGGGAGATAGCGCGAACGCAGTCTCCCGCTACCAAAAATTACGCACCCGAGTTACCCACATTTGGGGTAATCGCAGGGGTCAGCAACACCGGAGTGCAATGGTGAGCCTCACCCTGGGGGAACCACCTTCATGATCATGGTATCCCCTGTGCCAGGTAAGTATGATTTTGTGGGTGGACGGAGGAACCCAAATGACATTCCCTGACAGCCGTAAACAACTCTTCCGATAGAAACAAGAAAACAGAAGAACACACTAGTGGATCGCGATGAAAGCATAACCTTCCGGTTATCATTGAATATCTTACACAAAAAGTGACTATCAAATAGTCAAAATCATAAAATTACAATTCGAAAATGAAATTTTTTCTCACACTTGGATGGGTAACTGCGCTATTTCTGAGCAACGGTATGAAGTCTACAAAAAGCTGAAGACTATAGAGTAGCACACCATGTGCAAAAGGCTTCAACACGAAAGCAAATTTGTTGCGCTTTACTTTGAAGTAAGCTGTATTGATGGAGCTTCAATTGTGTGCATTATAAATTAAATCATATTTACTATAACTGAGATGTGACAACAGAAGGACACAACGTCTTGTGTATATAGTGGGGAAGATTGCTATATTGGAAAAATGTTCATAAAATAAACGAGCCAACGAAAACGAGACACTTCGAGAATGACCGATGTTTGCAACAATTAGCAATTTTTGGAGAGTTCAGTTTGAGATGATTTTATTTTCGTGGACCGGTCCCGGAGGTAGTGCAATACCGGGTCGATCCGCGGCAAAGCTGAAGCAAGCTTCTAACACTTCGCCATGATCCAAAAATCAGATTAATATCGTTGGAGCCGCGTGGGCTCCGTATCAGATATTAAGCTGATAAGAACAGATACTACACTTTGATCTTAGCCAAAAGGCCGAGAAGCGATACCGTACGAGTGATGCGACAGTCACCTCATTCAGAGTACTGAACGTATTTTACCAATCGGTTCAGTAACGCCGTGATAACGAGTAGATGCATTTATGAAGAGGCCTATAGACAAACAATTTAGAAACCACATTCAGAGTCACGTCCTAAAACTAAACGAGGATGTCGAAAAACCCTTAATCAATGGAACCCAGACTGTTCAGAAAAGTAACGTTAGCCATGCGATATATATAAGGTCGAAAGAAAACTATTTTTATATGATCATACACTGAGTATGGTGAGTAAATTCTGTGCAAATATTTTTATTTATTTTTTATTTATTTGAACAAAAATCCCTTACATTCACAACATATATACGGGAATATATATACGTTCATTAAAAAAACTAAATGTATTCAAAATAAGAGATTTCAGGCCCGGAAAAGCTTTTGCTTCTAGGGCAACCTATCTAAATTTTTCTCTTTACTAAAAATCAATAATCTACAGAATAAGGTAGAAAAGACACAAAAAGACACACAATAACAAATGTGGTTACGAAGGCAAGTATTCAAAACACAATACAATGAAAGAGGAAAGTAGCTGCCATATGTTAATATAATAATTTAAAAATACAAGAATGAAACATACCAGGAAATGAACGATACTATACTTGGTTGACTTGCTCTAAAAAATGTTCCTTCAAATGACGCTTGAATGATGCTACTGTTGAGTTACCTTTAATTGTTTCAGGAATTGTGTTCCATAAACTTACACCAGAAAAATGAATGTGAGACTTGGTTTTTTCTTTATTGAATCTAGGAATCAGTAGGTTTTGTCTATTTCTCGTAGGATATTCATGCAATTCACTATGGGTCTGTAATTTCATTTTCAAACATTTATCGTAATTTTCAAAATTAATTGTTCGGTAAATATACAATCCAACATTCAAAAATATATATAGTCAACTGGTAGCACACTCATGCGATGAAAATAAGAAGCAGTATGATCATTATATGGCAAAAAATTTATCGAACGAATAGTTCTCCTTTGCAATATTTGTATTTCACTTTTAACATAGTTGGGAGCACCATACCATACTTCAATTGCGTAACTAATATATGGATAAATCAGAGCATAATATAAAGACTTCAGCACGTAGAGTGGCACAAATTCTCTTAACTTATACATCATCCCCAAACTACGTGAAATCTTAGAAGCTATATTAGAAACATGAGGGGCAAAGTTCAACCTATCATCAAGCATGACACCCAAAAACTTTACACTATCAGTTCGACAAACAACATTGTTACCGATTCTCACCGGATGAGGCAGTTGAACTTCACCCCTATACGAGTACAACATATATTTAGTTTTTTCGACATTTATTTTAATTTTATTTGAATTGATCCACTCCAGAATAGACATTAGTTGATTATTAATTGCAACATGTGCATCATTCAACTCATTTCGATCAAAGGCACATGAAACAGTACAGTCATCAGCAAACATCACGTACTTGAAAAACTGAGAGCAATTAGGAAGATCATTAATGTATATCAAAAAAAGTAAGGGTCCAAGATTGCTGCCCTGCGGCACGGAATGCGTCAAAGTACGCGATGTTGACTGAACACCATTGACATCTACATACTGTCTCCTATTCGCTAAATAAGACTTGAACCACTGATGAGGCAAACCTCTCACACCATAAAAATACAACTTTCCCAATAATATCTCATGGTCAACACTATCAAATGCTTTCTGAAAATCCAAATACATGGCAAACACCAACTCATTTTTGTCAAGTTTTTCATAAATATAACCACAATGATGCAATATCGCCTGAGTGGTACCCCTGCCGCATCTGAACCCAAACTGATTTTCAACTATTATAGATTTACTTTCAAGATAGGAATTCAAGTGATTAAATGCATGTTTTTCAAGAATTTTCGATATAATGTTAAGCACAGAAATTGGTCGATAATTTGATATATTTTCTGGATTCCCGCCCTTATACAGGGGTACCACTCTTGCTAGCTTCAGACAATCAGGGAAAACAGAGCTACTAATGGATAAGTTAATCAAAGAACACAGAACAGGTGCAACAATCGATGATACAGACTTCAAAATGCTAGCTGGAAAGCAGTCAACAGAACATTTTTTGTTCTTCAATGAGTTAATAAACTTAGCGACCTCCTCGATTGTTGCATAGGGAAATAAAAACGAACTAACATATTCACCATGGAGAAACCTGCGATAATCAAAATTTGAACCAGGTATTGAATTAGCAATCCTTGCACCTATAGAGGAGAAATAATTATTCATAGCATCAGCAACTTCCCCTGGATTACTAATAATATCATTTCCATTAACTACTCTATCAATATTTCCCCTTCTCTTTTTTAAGTTAGGTTTGATAGTTTCATTGATTAGGCTCCAAGTTCTTCTTATATCGCTCCTAACCAGATCAAATTTATTCGTGAAATAATTCCTCCTGCTATCTCTAATCATCTTAGTAACTCTGTTTCTAAGTCTGTTAAACTGATCACGAGACATCCTACCACTCCTATACAGTGCCAAATAACTATTTCTCCTCCTTATTTCGCGCTTGATGTTCCTATCTATCCATGGTTTGCTAAAGTCTTTGTAGGATACACTCTTAGTAACAATGGGACAGGCATCATTATAGTGACACATAAGAATACTTTCAAATTCTAAAAATGAAGCATTAACGTCATTCATTGCTAAAACAGGTGGAAAATCATGATTAGACAAAGCAGAACGAAGTGCATTAATAGTATACTCATTAACAACTCTAAATCTGATTGAATCACTAGCTGAAAAATTAGTTACACGATCAGGGAACACATTTCTAAAGAGGCAAAACACTGGATAATGATCTGATAACGATGAGATAATAATTCCTGATATAAAAGTTAGAGGATCTTTAGAGAAAATATTGTCGAGCAGCGAGTGATTACCACTTGCATCGTTCACCCTGGTAGGCTTCGTAATTAATGGTAAAAGTGAGTTAGACGAAATTAAATTCATAAAACTTCCACTTATATTATCAATATGATGTTCAAGTAAATTGATATTGAAATCTCCACACAGAATGAAATCAGCAGAAGGCAATTCACCATACAATCTCAACAGCATACCCTCCAATAACTCTAAAAATGAAAGGATATCTCCATTTGGAGGCCTATAAATACAACCAATAACAATAATTTTACTCATATAGGAACATCTAACGAATATGCTTTCCATATGAGCATCACAGAAGCTAAAGTTTTCCATCAATGTAGATTCATATCTATCGTGAACGAGTACACTCACACCCCCACCCCTCCTTAAATCTCTCGTAATATTATACATAGTATAGTTCGGAAATTGTACCAATTGATATAAGGAGGATGTAAGCCATGTTTCAGTTAAACATATAACATCAAAACTACAGCCTAAAAGATCAAATAAAGCCTTAAGCTCATCAATTTTAGCATATAAGGACCTAACATTAAGATGGAACACAGCCATATCATTGGGGGATTTATCAATTGAGGTTTTGAAGCTATCCATATCATAGTACATAGATTGTGAGCCATTATTCAACTGAGGATAAATTTCACTGAAGTAATTTAAATCAACATCAAATTCTTGTAAAAAATCATTCAGTTCAATATAATTATAAGTGAGTCCATTCTTCTACTGATACAATTACCTCTACATCGATGGAAAGCAAAATGCTGGTTTACAGTTTGAATTACATACAAATACATAAACACACAAAAACAAAAACTTACTTTAGTGGAAACCAAAAGCAATTCTAATTGTATCTCGAAGTATACAATAGATTGCCCTGTTCCACACAACAAAACCGAATACACAAATGCACATATACCAGATATATGAGATTGTGACATTGGTCCAGGGTACCCTGAACAAAATAATAAATGCATACGACTAATCAAGTTAACACTCAAATCCGCATTATTGAAAAAATCAATGTCAGACATCAGTGAGTTATAAATAATAAAGAGCAGCATCAGGCACCACAGGGTAGCGGAGCAACAGGCATCACAGGGTAGCGGAACATCAGAGCAAAACCAGGCATCACAGGGCAGCGGAACATCAGAGCAGCATCAGGCACCACAGGGTAGCGGAGCATCAGACCAGCATCAGGCATCAAAGGGCAGCGGAACATCAGAGCAGCATCAGGCACCACAGGGTAGCGGAGCATCAGACCAGCATCAGGCATCAAAGGGCAGCGGAACATCAGAGCAGCATCAGGCACCACAGGGTAGCGGAGCATCAGAGCAGCATCAGGCACCACAGGGTAGCGGAGCATCAGAGCAGCATCAGGCATCACAGGGCAGCGAAATATCAGAGCAAAACCAGGCATCACAGGGCAGCGGAACATCAGAGCAGCATCAGGCATCACAGGGCAGCGGAACATCAGAGCAGTATCAGGCATCACAGGACAGCGGAATATCAGAGCAGCATCAGGCATCACAGGGCAGCGGAACATCAGAGCAGCATCAGGCATCACAGGGCAGCGGAACATTAGAGCAGCATCAGGCCACACAGGGCAGCGGAGCATCAGAGCAGCAACAGGCACCACAGGGTAGCGGAGCATCAGAGCAACATCAGGTATCACAGGGCAACGGAACATCAGAGCAACATCAGGCATCACAGGGCAGCAGAACATCATAGCAATATCAGGTACCACAGGGCAGCGGAACATCAGAGCAACATCAGGCATCACAGGGCAGCGGAACATCAGGCATTATAGAGTAGTATTTCGAAGAACAGCAAACGCAAAGAATGCCACACAACGTTAACAATAACAGCAGTTTGATTGAGCAATAGCAGCAAGAAAGTGTAACAAGATTGTCAGCTCTAGATAAACAGCAGGTAATTTCGAACAAAAAATTATATGAAGGCAGTCATGTGGTACGAATGTCATCAGGCCGTATATCTTCAAAGTCAACATTCAGTTCTGAAGTACAAAGTTCCTCAAGAACTGATAGGGAACCGACAAAAATCTTTTTATTTGCCGAGCGACCATTGCCAGATTTTAACCAGAAGTAGACTCTGCCGCCGTTCGATCCACAGTGCTCAACCTTATCAGGGCATTTCTTTTTCAATCTTCTCAAGGAGAAGAGAATTCCCGATCTTGTTGGGGTAAGATTCTCGTTTATAAACAGCCCTGCCGGCTTCACACTCCTACATGACCTTAGGATGTCATCTTTTGTTTCTTCATTCGTAAGTTTTAGCAGGATATTTCTTTTATCAGGTCGTTCAAGGCCAGGAGGCTTACCCAATCTGTGAGCCGATGCTACATTGTTATTGGATAATTCATAATTCATCGCTGATTTAAGAATGTTAGCAGCTACAAGACTGATATTCTCACCAACTTTTCCCACCGGCAGCGATCCCCCAGAAATAACAACATCATTCCGCCGTCCATATGTTTCAAGGTTTTCCAAGCGTTCCAATGTTCTATTCACATCCCTCCTTAGTGTTGCATTCTCACGTTCCAATTGCTGAATTCTCTCATCTTTTGTTTCAAGGAAATTTATCAATTCATTAAACTTAGTTTCAAACTTATCTTCCAGTATAAAAAGCAGATTTCTACTCTCCTGAGACAATTGTAGGTTGTCAGCGCCATCTATGATCGAGGAGCCAGATCGCAATGTTCGGATGGTGATTGGTTCGAAAACAGGAGTGGTTGACTGATTTGGTTTAATATTATCTTTCTTCTTTGCGTTATTCATGGTAATATAATTACCGAGAAAACAACAGTTAATCAGACAATGAATGAATGCACTTCAAGCAGCCGACACGTCACACTAGTGTAGCGTGATGTAAACCAATATGGCGGTCAATTTAAACACGAGCAGGCACCATATGTATTCACAAAGCACTATTTTTCAAATAAGTTCTTCACAAAGCACCATTTATCAAATTTGCTTTCAAATAACTTGCAGACAGAAAGTAACTACAATTCTTTATAGTTTATACACCTTATTCACAATGTATAATCAGAGTAAGACGTGTAGAAATAAGTTTTTAACAGTATGATAGTACACTCTCAGAACGACTCATACCAACAAATACTAGATATTCTATTAATATCGCACCGAATAATACAAAGCTGATCTATCAGGAATCAAAGAGCGAATGTGAATTGAAATGTGAAGTAAAGTTTCAGGTGTTGGATAACACACGGATTTGCCATTGCTGTGGTGCTCACTCTGGCTTCCTTTCAGAACGCATAAATCTTTCGCCTTTTACTAAAGATTTCCGTGGAAGGGGGCAACTCAATGAGTCTAACCTAATTTCTTTGGTGGCTTGCCTCGCAAGCCTTATAAATCTAAAATCAAAACGATTCACACCAATTAATGATGAGGCCACTGGAAATTTTTGAACTGCGTGAACTAATAGAGAGGCACGCAAAGTCAAAATTTCACCATTAGGCATCACAGCAAACGAGTGCATACACATTAACAACACACACCAGATTTTCATCAATATGCTGGAGATTCGCTTTGATAACCCCAATTATTTTTCATCAATCTCTCTATTTTGCTTGCACACCCCATCCATCAATGTATATGATTGAAATAGTGAGCCTGGATACATTTTTGGTATATAGAGGATGCAAAGCTAATTGATACTACAAACAACAAAGTGAGTGCATCTCAACAATAAGATTATTTGATTCAAAATAACAAGGTCCAACAAGAGACCACAAAATTTAGTGTGTGCTTTAGACACAGTTTAGATACGATACCAGTAAAACGTGGTAAAGGGAACAGTGAAAATTCAAGTGAGACAAGCACTTTTGAACAATCATAATAACTGCACTGAGAGGGATTAATAAAGAACCAAATCACGATGATGCTGTAGCACTGCATGATTTTCTGTTATTATTTTTCTCTTGTGTAGAAATACAAGAGAGCATGATAAATCGCAAAAACAATTGGTTCTGTTGTCATATTGAGCTAGTAGAAATTTAGAATAAGAACATTATCGAGAGGATAACAGTGTCAACTGCAACATGAAGTGTACGAACTGTTCTCCTCACTCTCACGCACTGTTTATTATCCATATAAAGAAGAGAGGAGAGTACTAGGATCAATCAACTTGAGATATATTTATCGAATCGAATAATGAGCATCGCACAAATATTCCATGGATCATGTAAATTGTAATCATCTTTATGGGTTTGAAGCCGAAATAAAATGTCATTTTTAACCGATAAAGTAACCATGTATTGTCATGTCAAGGAAGAAGCATCACAATTTTGATGAATGACTTGAACATGAAATAAACTTATGAGTGAATATTGTATTGTGTTTTCGTTGAGAAATTGTGGTGCTACGTATGTTCATAGAGGACTAGGTCAGTGTGTGATTAGTTGGTATTGTAACACACAACTCATTGAATAGATGTAGGACGTGTGTGCTGCTCTAGTCATGTCCTTATGTTAATAGAGTATGTGTGGGAGATAGCGCGAACGCAGTCTCCCGCTACCAAAAATTACGCACCCGAGTTACCCACATTTGGGGTAATCGCAGGGGTCAGCAACACCGGAGTGCAATGGTGAGCCTCACCCTGGGGGAACCACCTTCATGATCATGGTATCCCCTGTGCCAGGTAAGTATGATTTTGTGGGTGGACGGAGGAACGCCAATGACATTCCCTGACAGCCGTAAATAACTCTTCCGATAGAAACAAGAAAACAGAAGAACACACTAGTGGATCGCGATGAAAGCATAACCTTCCGGTTATCATTGAATATCTTACACAAAAAGTGACTATCAAATAGTCAAAATCATAAAATTACAATTCGAAAATGAATTTTTTTCTCACACTTGGATGGGTAACTGCGCTATTTCTGAGCAACGGTATGAAGTCTACAAAAAGCTGAAGACTATAGAGTAGCACACCATGTGCAAAAGGCTTCAACACGAAAGCAAATTTGTTGCGCTTTACTTTGAAGTAAGCTGTATTGATGGAGCTTCAATTGTGTGCATTATAAATTAAATCATATTTACTATAACTGAGATGTGACAACAGAAGGACACAACGTCTTGTGCATATAGTGGGGAAGATTGCTATATTGGAAAAATGTTCATAAAATAAACGAGCCAACGAAAACGAGACACTTCGAGAATGACCGATGTTTGCAACAATTAGCAATTTTTGGAGAGTTCAGTTTGAGATGATTTTATTTTCGTGGACCGGTCCCGGAGGTAGTGCAATACTGGGTCGATCCGCGGCAAAGCTGAAGCAAGCTTCTAACACTTCGCCATGATCCAAAAATCAGATGAATATCGTTGGAGCCGCGTGGGCTCCGTATCAGATATTAAGCTGATAAGAACAGATACTACACTTTGATCTTAGCCAAAAGGCCGAGAAGCGATACCGAACGAGTGATGCGACAGTCACCTCATTCAGAGTACTGAACGTATTTTACCAATCGGTTCAGTAACGCCGTGATAACGAGTAGATGCATTTATGAAGAGGCCTATAGACAAACAATTTAGAAACCACATTCAGAGTCACGTCCTAAAACTAAACGAGGATGTCGAAAAACCCTTAATCAATGGAACCCAGACTGTTCAGAAAAGTAACGTTAGCCATGCGATATATATAAGGTCGAAAGAAAACTATTTTTATATGATCATACACTGAGTATGGTGAGTAAATTCTGTGCAAATACTAGATATTCTATTAATATCGCACCGAATAATACAAAGCTGATCTATCAGGAATCAAAGAGCGAATGTGAATTGAAATGTGAAGTAAAGTTTCAGGTGTTGGATAACACACGGATTTGCCATTGCTGTGGTGCTCACTCTGGCTTCCTTTCAGAACGCATAAATCTTTCGCCTTTTACTAAAGATTTCCGTGGAAGGGGGCAACTCAATGAGTCTAACCTAATTTCTTTGGTGGCTTGCCTCGCAAGCCTTATAAATCTAAAATCAAAACGATTCACACCAATTAATGATGAGGCCACTGGAAATTTTTGAACTGCGTGAACTAATAGAGGGGCACGCAAAGTCAAAATTTCACCATTAGGCATCACAGCAAACGAGTGCATACACATTAACAACACACACCAGATTTTCATCAATATGCTGGAGATTCGCTTTGATAACCCCAATTATTTTTCATCAATCTCTCTATTTTGCTTGCACACCCCATCCATCAATGTATATGATTGAAATAGTGAGCCTGGATACATTTTTGGTATATAGAGGATGCAAAGCTAATTGATACTACAAACAACAAAGTGAGTGCATCTCAACAATAAGATTATTTGATTCAAAATAACAAGGTCCAACAAGAGACCACAAAATTTAGTGTGTGCTTTAGACACGGTTTAGATACGACACCAGTAAAACGTGGTAAAGGGAACAGTGAAAATTCAAGTGAGACAAGCACTTTTGAACAATCATAATAACTGCACTGAGAGGGATTAATAAAGAACCAAATCACGATGATGCTGTAGCACTGCATGATTTTCTGTTATTATTTTTCTCTTGTGTAGAAATACAAGAGAGCATGATAAATCGCAAAAACAATTGGTTCTGTTGTCATATTGAGCTAGTAGAAATTTAGAATAAGAACATTATCGAGAGGATAACAGTGTCAACTGCAACATGAAGTGTACGAACTGTTCTCCTCACTCTCACGCACTGTTTATTATCCATATAAAGAAGAGAGGAGAGTACTAGGATCAATCAACTTGAGATATATTTATCGAATCGAATAATGAGCATCGCACAAATATTCCATGGATCATGTAAATTGTAATCATCTTTATGGGTTTGAAGCCGAAATAAAATGTCATTTTTAACCGATAAAGTAACCATGTATTGTCATGTCAAGGAAGAAGCATCACAATTTTGATGAATGACTTGAACATGAAATAAACTTATGAGTGAATATTGTATTGTGTTTTCGTTGAGAAATTGTGGTGCTACGTATGTTCATAGAGGACTAGGTCAGTGTGTGATTAGTTGGTATTGTAACACACAACTCATTGAATAGATGTAGGACGTGTGTGCTGCTCTAGTCATGTCCTTATGTTAATAGAGTATGTGTGGGAGATAGCGCGAACGCAGTCTCCCGCTACCAAAAATTACGCACCCGAGTTACCCACATTTGGGGTAATCGCAGGGGTCAGCAACACCGGAGTGCAATGGTGAGCCTCACCCTGGGGGAACCACCTTCATGATCATGGTATCCCCTGTGCCAGGTAAGTATGATTTTGTGGGTGGACGGAGGAACGCCAATGACATTCCCTGACAGCCGTAAATAACTCTTCCGATAGAAACAAGAAAACAGAAGAACACACTAGTGGATCGCGATGAAAGCATAACCTCCCGGTTATCATTGAATATCTTACACAAAAAGTGACTATCAAATAGTCAAAATCATAAAATTACAATTCGAAAATGAAATTTTTTCTCACACTTGGATGGGTAACTGCGCTATTTCTGAGCAACGGTATGAAGTCTACAAAAAGCTGAAGACTATAGAATAGCACACCATGTGCAAAAGGCTTCAACACGAAAGCAAATTTGTTGCGCTTTACTTTGAAGTAAGCTGTATTGATGGAGCTTCAATTGTGTGCATTATAAATTAAATCATATTTACTATAACTGAGATGTGACAACAGAAGGACACAACGTCTTGTGCATATAGTGGGGAAGATTGCTATATTGGAAAAATGTTCATAAAATAAACGAGCCAACGAAAACGAGACACTTCGAGAATGACCGATGTTTGCAACAATAAGCAATTTTTGGAGAGTTCAGTTTGAGATGATTTTATTTTCGTGGACCGGTCCCGGAGGTAGTGCAATACTGGGTCGATCCGCGGCAAAGCTGAAGCAAGCTTCTAACACTTCGCCATGATCCAAAAATCTGATTAATATCGTTGGAGCCGCGTGGGTTCCGTATCAGATATTAAGCTGATAAGAACAGATACTACACTTTGATCTTAGCCAAAAGGCCGAGAAGCGATACCGAACGAGTGATGCGACAGTCACCTCATTCAGAGTACTGAACGTATTTTACCAATCGGTTCAGTAACGCCGTGATAACGAGTAGATGCATTTATGAAGAGGCCTATAGACAAACAATTTAGAAACCACATTCAGAGTCACGTCCTAAAACTAAACGAGGATGTCGAAAAACCCTTAATCAATGGAACCCAGACTGTTCAGAAAAGTAACGTTAGCCATGCGATATATATAAGGTCGAAAGAAAACTATTTTTATATGATCATACACTGAGTATGGTGAGTAAATTCTGTGCAAATACTAGATATTCTATTAATATCGCACCGAATAATACAAAGCTGATCTATCAGGAATCAAAGAGCGAATGTGAATTGAAATGTGAAGTAAAGTTTCAGGTGTTGGATAACACACGGATTTGCCATTGCTGTGGTGCTCACTCTGGCTTCCTTTCAGAACGCATAAATCTTTCGCCTTTTACTAAAGATTTCCGTGGAAGGGGGCAACTCAATGAGTCTAACCTAATTTCTTTGGTGGCTTGCCTCGCAAGCCTTATAAATCTAAAATCAAAACGATTCACACCAATTAATGATGAGGCCACTGGAAATTTTTGAACTGCGTGAACTAATAGAGAGGCACGCAAAGTCAAAATTTCACCATTAGGCATCACAGCAAACGAGTGCATACACATTAACAACACACACCAGATTTTCATCAATATGCTGGAGATTCGCTTTGATAACCCCAATTATTTTTCATCAATCTCTCTATTTTGCTTGCACACCCCATCCATCAATGGATATGATTGAAATAGTGAGCCTGGATACATTTTTGGTATATAGAGGATGCAAAGCTAATTGATACTACAAACAACAAAGTGAGTGCATCTCAACAATAAGATTATTTGATTCAAAATAACAAGGTCCAACAAGAGACCACAAAATTTAGTGTGTGCTTTAGACACAGTTTAGATACGATACCAGTAAAACGTGGTAAAGGGAACAGTGAAAATTCAAGTGAGACAAGCACTTTTGAACAATCATAATAACTGCACTGAGAGGGATTAATAAAGAACCAAATCACGATGATGCTGTAGCACTGCATGATTTTCTGTTATTATTTTTCTCTTGTGTAGAAATACAAGAGAGCATGATAAATCGCAAAAACAATTGGTTCTGTTGTCATATTGAGCTAGTAGAAATTTAGAATAAGAACATTATCGAGAGGATAACAGTGTCAACTGCAACATGAAGTGTACGAACTGTTCTCCTCACTCTCACGCACTGTTTATTATCCATATAAAGAAGAGAGGAGAGTACTAGGATCAATCAACTTGAGATATATTTATCGAATCGAATAATGAGCATCGCACAAATATTCCATGGATCATGTAAATTGTAATCATCTTTATGGGTTTGAAGCCGAAATAAAATGTCATTTTTAACCGATAAAGTAACCATGTATTGTCATGTCAAGGAAGAAGCATCACAATTTTGATGAATGACTTGAACATGAAATAAACTTATGAGTGAATATTGTATTGTGTTTTCGTTGAGAAATTGTGGTGCTACGTATGTTCATAAGAGGACTAGGTCAGTGTGTGATTAGTTGGTATTGTAACACACAACTCATTGAATAGATGTAGGACGTGTGTGCTGCTCTAGTCATGTCCTTATGTTAATAGAGTATGTGTGGGAGATAGCGCGAACGCAGTCTCCCGCTACCAAATATTACGCACCCGAGTTACCCACATTTGGGGTAATCGCAGGGGTCAGCAACACCGGAGTGCAATGGTGAGCCTCACCCTGGGGGAACCACCTTCATGATCATGGTATCCTCTGTGCCAGGTAAGTATGATTTTGTGGGTGGACGGAGGAACGCCAATGACATTACCTGACAGCCGTAAACAACTCTTCCGATAGAAACAAGAAAACAGAAGAACACACTAGTGGATCGCGATGAAAGCATAACCTTCCGGTTATCATTGAATATCTTACACAAAAAGTGACTATCAAATAGTCAAAATCATAAAATTACAATTCGAAAATGAAATTTTTTCTCACACTTGGATGGGTAACTGCGCTATTTCCGAGCAACGGTATGAAGTCTACAAAAAGCTGAAGACTATAGAGTAGCACACCATGTGCAAAAGGCTTCAACACGAAAGCAAATTTGTTGCGCTTTACTTTGAAGTAAGCTGTATTGATGGAGCTTCAATTGTGTGCATTATAAATTAAATCATATTTACTATAACTGAGATGTGACAACAGAAGGACACAACGTCTTGTGCATATAGTGGGGAAGATTGCTATATTGGAAAAATGTTCATAAAATAAACGAGCCAACGAAAACGAGACACTTCGAGAATGACCGATGTTTGCAACAATTAGCAATTTTTGGAGAGTTCAGTTTGGGATGATTTTATTTTCGTGGACCGGTCCCGGAGGTAGTGCAATACCGGGTCGATCCGCGGCAAAGCTGAAGCAAGCTTCTAACACTTCGCCATGATCCAAAAATCAGTTTAATATCGTTGGAGCCGCGTGGGCTCCGTATCAGATATTAAGCTGATAAGAACAGATACTACACTTTGATCTTAGCCAAAAGGCCGAGAAGCGATACCGAACGAGTGATGCGACAGTCACCTCATTCAGAGTACTGAACGTATTTTACCAATCGGTTCAGTAACGCCGTGATAACGAGTAGATGCATTTATGAAGAGGCCTATAGAAAAACAATTTAGAAACCACATTCAGAGTCACGTCCTAAAACTAAACGAGGATGTCGAAAAACCCTTAATCAATGGAACCCAGACTGTTCAGAAAAGTAACGTTAGTCATGCGATATATATAAGGTCGAAAGAAAACTATTTTTATATGATCATACACTGAGTATGGTGAGTAAATTCTGTGCAAATACTAGATATTCTATTAATATCGCACCGAATAATACAAAGCTGATCTATCAGGAATCAAAGAGCGAATGTGAATTGAAATGTGAAGTAAAGTTTCAGGTGTTGGATAACACACGGATTTGCCATTGCTGTGGTGCTCACTCTGGCTTCCTTTCAGAACGCATAAATCTTTCGCCTTTTACTAAAGATTTCCGTGGAAGGGGGCAACTCAATGAGTCTAACCTAATTTCTTTGGTGGCTTGCCTCGCAAGCCTTATAAATCTAAAATCAAAACGATTCACACCAATTAATGATGAGGCCACTGGAAATTTTTGAACTGCGTGAACTAATAGAGGGGCACGCAAAGTCAAAATTTCACCATTAGGCATCACAGCAAACGAGTGCATACACATTAACAACACACACCAGATTTTCATCAATATGCTGGAGATTCGCTTTGATAACCCCAATTATTTTTCATCAATCTCTCTATTTTGCTTGCACACACCATCCATCAATGTATATGATTGAAATAGTGAGCCTGGATACATTTTTGGTATATAGAGGATGCAAAGCTAATTGATACTACAAACAACAAAGTGAGTGCATCTCAACAATAAGATTATTTGATTCAAAATAACAAGGTCCAACAAGAGACCACAAAATTTAGTGTGTGCTTTAGACACGGTTTAGATACGATACCAGTAAAACGTGGTAAAGGGAACAGTGAAAATTCAAGTGAGACAGGCACTTTTGAGAGATCATAATAACTGCACTGAGAGGGATTAATAAAGAACCAAATCACGTTGATGCTGTAGCACTGCATGATTTTCTGTTATTATTTTTATTTTTCTCTTGTGTAGAAATACAAGAGAGCATGATAAATCGCAAAAACAATTGGTTCTGTTGTCATATTGAGCTAGTAGAAATTTAGAATAAGAACATTATCGAGAGGATAACAGTGTCAACTGCAACATGAAGTGTACGAACTGTCCTCCTCACTCTCACGCACTGTTTATTATCCATATAAAGAAGAGAGGAGAGTACTAGGATCAATCAACTTGAGATATATTTATCGAATCGAATAATGAGCATCGCACAAATATTCCATGGATCATGTAAATTGTAATCATCTTTATGGGTTTGAAGCCGAAATAAAATGTCATTTTTAACCGATAAAGTAACCATGTATTGTCATGTCAAGAAAGAAGCATCACAATTTTGATGAATGACTTGAACATGAAATAAACTTATAAGTGAATATTGTATTGTGTTTTCGTTGAGAAATTGTGGTGCTACGTATGTTCATAAGAGGACTAGGTCAGTGTGTGATTAGTTGGTATTGTAACACACAACTCATTGAATAGATGTAGGACGTGTGTGCTGCTCTAGTCATGTCCTTATGTTAATAGAGTATGTGTGGGAGATAGCGCGAACGCAGTCTCCCGCTACCAAAAATTACGCACCCGAGTTACCCACATTTGGGGTAATCGCAGGGGTCAGCAACACCGGAGTGCAATGGTGAGCCTCACCCTGGGGGAACCACCTTCATGATCATGGTATCCCCTGTGCCAGGTAAGTATGATTTTGTGGGTGGACGGAGGAACGCCAATGACATTCCCTGACAGCCGTAAACAACTCTTCCGATAGAAACAAGAAAACAGAAGAACACACTAGTGGATCGCGATGAAAGCATAACCTTCCGGTTATCATTGAATATCTTACACAAAAAGTGACTATCAAATAGTCAAAATCATAAAATTACAATTCGAAAATGAAATTTTTTCTCACACTTGGATGGGTAACTGCGCTATTTCTGAGCAACGGTATGAAGTCTACAAAAAGCTGAAGACTATAGAGTAGCACACCATGTGCAAAAGGCTTCAACACGAAAGCAAATTTGTTGCGCTTTACTTTGAAGTAAGCTGTATTGATGGAGCTTCAATTGTGTGCATTATAAATTAAATCATATTTACTATAACTGAGATGTGACAACAGAAGGACACAACGTCTTGTGCATATAGTGGGGAAGATTGCTATATTGGAAAAATGTTCATAAAATAAACGAGCCAACGAAAACGAGACACTTCGAGAATGACCGATGTTTGCAACAAGTAGCAATTTTTGGAGAGTTCAGTTTGGGATGATTTTATTTTCGTGGACCGGTCCCGGAGGTAGTGCAATACCGGGTCGATCCGCGGCAAAGCTGAAGCAAGCTTCTAACACTTCGCCATGATCCAAAAATCAGATTAATATCGTTGGAGCCGCGTGGGCTCCGTATCAGATATTAAGCTGATAAGAACAGATACTACACTTTGATCTTAGCCAAAAGGCCGAGAAGCGATACCGAACGAGTGATGCGACAGTCACCTCATTCAGAGTACTGAACGTATTTTACCAATCGGTTCAGTAACGCCGTGATAACGAGTAGATGCATTTATGAAGAGGCCTATAGAAAAACAATTTAGAAACCACATTCAGAGTCACGTCCTAAAACTAAACGAGGATGTCGAAAAACCCTTAATCAATGGAACCCAGACTGTTCAGAAAAGTAACGTTAGTCATGCGATATATATAAGGTCGAAAGAAAACTATTTTTATGTGATCATACACTGAGTATGGTGAGTAAATTCTGTGCAAATACTAGATATTCTATTAATATCGCACCGAATAATACAAAGCTGATCTATCAGGAATCAAAGAGCGAATGTGAATTGAAATGTGAAGTAAAGTTTCAGGTGTTGGATAACACACGGATTTGCCATTGCTGTGGTGCTCACTCTGGCTTCCTTTCAGAACGCATAAATCTTTCGCCTTTTACTAAAGATTTCCGTGGAAGGGGGCAACTCAATGAGTCTAACCTAATTTCTTTGGTGGCTTGCCTCGCAAGCCTTATAAATCTAAAATCAAAACGATTCACACCAATTAATGATGAGGCCACTGGAAATTTTTGAACTGCGTGAACTAATAGAGGGGCACGCAAAGTCAAAATTTCACCATTAGGCATCACAGCAAACGAGTGCATACACATTAACAACACACACCAGATTTTCATCAATATGCTGGAGATTCGCTTTGATAACCCCAATTATTTTTCATCAATCTCTCTATTTTGCTTGCACACCCCATCCATCAATGTATATGATTGAAATAGTGAGCCTGGATACATTTTTGGTATATAGAGGATGCAAAGCTAATTGATACTACAAACAACAAAGTGAGTGCATCTCAACAATAAGATTATTTGATTCAAAATAACAAGGTCCAACAAGAGACCACAAAATTTAGTGTGTGCTTTAGACACGGTTTAGATACGATACCAGTAAAACGTGGTAAAGGGAACAGTGAAAATTCAAGTGAGACAAGCACTTTTGAACGATCATAATAACTGCACTGAGAGGGATTAATAAAGAACCAAATCACGATGATGCTGTAGCACTGCATGATTTTCTGTTATTATTTTTATTTTTCTCTTGTGTAGAAATACAAGAGAGCATGATAAATCGCAAAAACAATTAGTTCTGTTGTCATATTGAGCTAGTAGAAATTTAGAATAAGAACATTATCGAGAGGATAACAGTGTCAACTGCAACATGAAGTGTACGAACTGTTCTCCTCACTCTCACGCACTGTTTATTATCCATATAAAGAAGAGAGGAGAGTACTAGGATCAATCAACTTGAGATATATTTATCGAATCGAATAATGAGCATCGCACAAATATTCCATGGATCATGTAAATTGTAATCATCTTTATGGGTTTGAAGCCGAAATAAAATGTCATTTTTAACCGATAAAGTAACCATGTATTGTCATGTCAAGGAAGAAGCATCACAATTTTGATGAATGACTTGAACATGAAATAAACTTATGAGTGAATATTGTATTGTGTTTTCGTTGAGAAATTGTGGTGCTACGTATGTTCATAAGAGGACTAGGTCAGTGTGTGATTAGTTGGTATTGTAACACACAACTCATTGAATAGATGTAGGACGTGTGTGCTGCTCTAGTCATGTCCTTATGTTAATAGAGTATGTGTGGGAGATAGCGCGAACGCAGTCTCCCGCTACCAAATATTACGCACCCGAGTTACCCACATTTGGGGTAATCGCAGGGGTCAGCAACACCGGAGTGCAATGGTGAGCCTCACCCTGGGGGAACCACCTTCATGATCATGGTATCCTCTGTGCCAGGTAAGTATGATTTTGTGGGTGGACGGAGGAACGCCAATGACATTACCTGACAGCCGTAAACAACTCTTCCGATAGAAACAAGAAAACAGAAGAACACACTAGTGGATCGCGATGAAAGCATAACCTTCCGGTTATCATTGAATATCTTACACAAAAAGTGACTATCAAATAGTCAAAATCATAAAATTACAATTCGAAAATGAAATTTTTTCTCACACTTGGATGGGTAACTGCGCTATTTCTGAGCAACGGTATGAAGTCTACAAAAAGCTGAAGACTATAGAGTAGCACACCATGTGCAAAAGGCTTCAACACGAAAGCAAATTTGTTGCGCTTTACTTTGAAGTAAGCTGTATTGATGGAGCTTCAATTGTGTGCATTATAAATTAAATCATATTTACTATAACTGAGATGTGACAACAGAAGGACACAACGTCTTGTGCATATAGTGGGGAAGATTGCTATATTGGAAAAATGTTCATAAAATAAACGAGCCAACGAAAACGAGACACTTCGAGAATGACCGATGTTTGCAACAATTAGCAATTTTTGGAGAGTTCAGTTTGGGATGATTTTATTTTCGTGGACCGGTCCCGGAGGTAGTGCAATACCGGGTCGATCCGCGGCAAAGCTGAAGCAAGCTTCTAACACTTCGCCATGATCCAAAAATCAGATTAATATCGTTGGAGCCGCGTGGGCTCCGTATCAGATATTAAGCTGATAAGAACAGATACTACACTTTGATCTTAGCCAAAAGGCCGAGAAGCGATACCGAACGAGTGATGCGACAGTCACCTCATTCAGAGTACTGAACGTATTTTACCAATCGGTTCAGTAACGCCGTGATAACGAGTAGATGCATTTATGAAGAGGCCTATAGAAAAACAATTTAGAAACCACATTCAGAGTCACGTCCTAAAACTAAACGAGGATGTCGAAAAACCCTTAATCAATGGAACCCAGACTGTTCAGAAAAGTAACGTTAGTCATGCGATATATATAAGGTCGAAAGAAAACTATTTTTATATGATCATACACTGAGTATGGTGAGTAAATTCTGTGCAAATACTAGATATTCTATTAATATCGCACCGAATAATACAAAGCTGATCTATCAGGAATCAAAGAGCGAATGTGAATTGAAATGTGAAGTAAAGTTTCAGGTGTTGGATAACACACGGATTTGCCATTGCTGTGGTGCTCACTCTGGCTTCCTTTCAGAACGCATAAATCTTTCGCCTTTTACTAAAGATTTCCGTGGAAGGGGGCAACTCAATGAGTCTAACCTAATTTCTTTGGTGGCTTGCCTCGCAAGCCTTATAAATCTAAAATCAAAACGATTCACACCAATTAATGATGAGGCCACTGGAAATTTTTGAACTGCGTGAACTAATAGAGGGGCACGCAAAGTCAAAATTTCACCATTAGGCATCACAGCAAACGAGTGCATACACATTAACAACACACACCAGATTTTCATCAATATGCTGGAGATTCGCTTTGATAACCCCAATTACTTTTCATCAATCTCTCTATTTTGCTTGCACACACCATCCATCAATGTATATGATTGAAATAGTGAGCCTGGATACATTTTTGGTATATAGAGGATGCAAAGCTAATTGATACTACAAACAACAAAGTGAGTGCATCTCAACAATAAGATTATTTGATTCAAAATAACAAGGTCAAACAAGAGACCACAAAATTTAGTGTGTGCTTTAGACACGGTTTAGATACGATACCAGTAAAACGTGGTAAAGGGAACAGTGAAAATTCAAGTGAGACAAGCACTTTTGAACAATCATAATAACTGCACTGAGAGGGATTAATAAAGAACCAAATCACGTTGATGCTGTAGCACTGCATGATTTTCTGTTATTATTTTTATTTTTCTCTTGTGTAGAAATACAAGAGAGCATGATAAATCGCAAAAACAATTGGTTCTGTTGTCATATTGAGCTAGTAGAAATTTAGAATAAGAACATTATCGAGAGGATAACAGTGTCAACTGCAACATGAAGTGTACGAACTGTTCTCCTCACTCTCACGCACTGTTTATTATCCATATAAAGAAGAGAGGAGAGTACTAGGATCAATCAACTTGAGATATATTTATCGAATCGAATAATGAGCATCGCACAAATATTCCATGGATCATGTAAATTGTAATCATCTTTATGGGTTTGAAGCCGAAATAAAATGTCATTTTTAACCGATAAAGTAACCATGTATTGTCATGTCAAGGAAGAAGCATCACAATTTTGATGAATGACTTGAACATGAAATAAACTTATGAGTGAATATTGTATTGTGTTTTCGTTGAGAAATTGTGGTGCTACGTATGTTCATAAGAGGACTAGGTCAGTGTGTGATTAGTTGGTATTGTAACACACAACTCATTGAATAGATGTAGGACGTGTGTGCTGCTCTAGTCATGTCCTTATGTTAATAGAGTATGTGTGGGAGATAGCGCGAACGCAGTCTCCCGCTACCAAAAATTACGCACCCGAGTTACCCACATTTGGGGTAATCGCAGGGGTCAGCAACACCGGAGTGCAATGGTGAGCCTCACCCTGGGGGAACCACCTTCATGATCATGGTATCCCCTGTGCCAGGTAAGTATGATTTTGTGGGTGGACGGAGGAACGCCAATGACATTCGCTGACAGCCGTAAACAACTCTTCCGATAGAAACAAGAAAACAGAAGAACACACTAGTGGATCGCGATGAAAGCATAACCTTCCGGTTATCATTGAATATCTTACACAAAAAGTGACTATCAAATAGTCAAAATCATAAAATTACAATTCGAAAATGAATTTTTTTCTCACACTTGGATGGGTAACTGCGCTATTTCTGAGCAACGGTATGAAGTCTACAAAAAGCTGAAGACTATAGAGTAGCACACCATGTGCAAAAGGCTTCAACACGAAAGCAAATTTGTTGCGCTTTACTTTGAAGTAAGCTGTATTGATGGAGCTTCAATTATGTGCATTATAAATTAAATCATATTTACTATAACTGAGATGTGACAACTGAAGGACACAACGTCTTGTGCATATAGTGGGGAAGATTGCTATATTGGAAAAATGTTCATAAAATAAACGAGCCAACGAAAACGAGACACTTCGAGAATGACCGATGTTTGCAACAATTAGCAATTTTTGGAGAGTTCAGTTTGGGATGATTTTATTTTCGTGGACCGGTCCCGGAGGTAGTGCAATACCGGGTCGATCCGCGGCAAAGCTGAAGCAAGCTTCTAACACTTCGCCATGATCCAAAAATCAGATTAATATCGTTGGAGCCGCGTGGGCTCCGTATCAGATATTAAGCTGATAAGAACAGATACTACACTTTGATCTTAGCCAAAAGGCCGAGAAGCGATACCGAACGAGTGATGCGACAGTCACCTCATTCAGAGTACTGAACGTATTTTACCAATCGGTTCAGTAACGCCGTGATAACGAATAGATGCATTTATGAAGAGGCCTATAGACAAACAATTTAGAAACCACATTCAGAGTCACGTCCTAAAACTAAACGAGGATGTCGAAAAACCCTTAATCAATGGAACCCAGACTGTTCAGAAAAGTAACGTTAGCCATGCGATATATATAAGGTCGAAAGAAAACTATTTTTATATGATCATACACTGAGTATGGTGAGTAAATTCTGTGCAAATACTAGATATTCTATTAATATCGCACCGAATAATACAAAGCTGATCTATCAGGAATCAAAGAGCGAATGTGAATTGAAATGTGAAGTAAAGTTTCAGGTGTTGGATAACACACGGATTTGCCATTGCTGTGGTGCTCACTCTGGCTTCCTTTCAGAACGCATAAATCTTTCGCCTTTTACTAAAGATTTCCGTGGAAGGGGGCAACTCAATGAGTCTAACCTAATTTCTTTGGTGGCTTGCCTCGCAAGCCTTATAAATCTAAAATCAAAACGATTCACACCAATTAATGATGAGGCCACTGGAAATTTTTGAACTGCGTGAACTAATAGAGGGGCAGGCAAAGTCAAAATTTCACCATTAGGCATCACAGCAAACGAGTGCATACACATTAACAACACACACCAGATTTTCATCAATATGCTGGAGATTCGCTTTGATAACCCCAATTATTTTTCATCAATCTCTCTATTTTGCTTGCACACCCCATCCATCAATGTATATGATTGAAATAGTGAGCCTGGATACATTTTTGGTATATAGAGGATGCAAAGCTAATTGATACTACAAACAACAAAGTGAGTGCATCTCAACAATAAGATTATTTGATTCAAAATAACAAGGTCCAACAAGAGACCACAAAATTTAGTGTGTGCTTTGGACACGGTTTAGATACGATACCAGTAAAACGTGGTAAAGGGAACAGTGAAAATTCAAGTGAGACAAGCACTTTTGAACGATCATAATAACTGCACTGAGAGGGATTAATAAAGAACCAAATCACGATGATGCTGTAGCACTGCATGATTTTCTGTTATTATTTTTATTTTTCTCTTGTGTAGAAATACAAGAGAGCATGATAAATCGCAAAAACAATTAGTTCTGTTGTCATATTGAGCTAGTAGAAATTTAGAATAAGAACATTATCGAGAGGATAACAGTGTCAACTGCAACATGAAGTGTACGAACTGTTCTCCTCACTCTCACGCACTGTTTATTATCCATATAAAGAAGAGAGGAGAGTACTAGGATCAATCAACTTGAGATATATTTATCGAATCGAATAATGAGCATCGCACAAATATTCCATGGATCATGTAAATTGTAATCATCTTTATGGGTTTGAAGCCGAAATAAAATGTCATTTTTAACCGATAAAGTAACCATGTATTGTCATGTCAAGGAAGAAGCATCACAATTTTGATGAATGACTTGAACATGAAATAAACTTATGAGTGAATATTGTATTGTGTTTTCGTTGAGAAATTGTGGTGCTACGTATGTTCATAAGAGGACTAGGTCAGTGTGTGATTAGTTGGTATTGTAACACACAACTCATTGAATAGATGTAGGACGTGTGTGCTGCTCTAGTCATGTCCTTATGTTAATAGAGTATGTGTGGGAGATAGCGCGAACGCAGTCTCCCGCTACCAAATATTACGCACCCGAGTTACCCACATTTGGGGTAATCGCAGGGGTCAGCAACACCGGAGTGCAATGGTGAGCCTCACCCTGGGGGAACCACCTTCATGATCATGGTATCCTCTGTGCCAGGTAAGTATGATTTTGTGGGTGGACGGAGGAACGCCAATGACATTACCTGACAGCCGTAAACAACTCTTCCGATAGAAACAAGAAAACAGAAGAACACACTAGTGGATCGCGATGAAAGCATAACCTTCCGGTTATCATTGAATATCTTACACAAAAAGTGACTATCAAATAGTCAAAATCATAAAATTACAATTCGAAAATGAAATTTTTTCTCACACTTGGATGGGTAACTGCGCTATTTCTGAGCAACGGTATGAAGTCTACAAAAAGCTGAAGACTATAGAGTAGCACACCATGTGCAAAAGGCTTCAACACGAAAGCAAATTTGTTGCGCTTTACTTTGAAGTAAGCTGTATTGATGGAGCTTCAATTGTGTGCATTATAAATTAAATCATATTTACTATAACTGAGATGTGACAACAGAAGGACACAACGTCTTGTGCATATAGTGGGGAAGATTGCTATATTGGAAAAATGTTCATAAAATAAACGAGCCAACGAAAACGAGACACTTCGAGAATGACCGATGTTTGCAACAATTAGCAATTTTTGGAGAGTTCAGTTTGGGATGATTTTATTTTCGTGGACCGGTCCCGGAGGTAGTGCAATACCGGGTCGATCCGCGGCAAAGCTGAAGCAAGCTTCTAACACTTCGCCATGATCCAAAAATCAGATTAATATCGTTGGAGCCGCGTGGGCTCCGTATCAGATATTAAGCTGATAAGAACAGATACTACACTTTGATCTTAGCCAAAAGGCCGAGAAGCGATACCGAACGAGTGATGCGACAGTCACCTCATTCAGAGTACTGAACGTATTTTACCAATCGGTTCAGTAACGCCGTGATAACGAGTAGATGCATTTATGAAGAGGCCTATAGAAAAACAATTTAGAAACCACATTCAGAGTCACGTCCTAAAACTAAACGAGGATGTCGAAAAACCCTTAATCAATGGAACCCAGACTGTTCAGAAAAGTAACGTTAGTCATGCGATATATATAAGGTCGAAAGAAAACTATTTTTATGTGATCATACACTGAGTATGGTGAGTAAATTCTGTGCAAATACTAGATATTCTATTAATATCGCACCGAATAATACAAAGCTGATCTATCAGGAATCAAAGAGCGAATGTGAATTGAAATGTGAAGTAAAGTTTCAGGTGTTGGATAACACACGGATTTGCCATTGCTGTGGTGCTCACTCTGGCTTCCTTTCAGAACGCATAAATCTTTCGCCTTTTACTAAAGATTTCCGTGGAAGGGGGCAACTCAATGAGTCTAACCTAATTTCTTTGGTGGCTTGCCTCGCAAGCCTTATAAATCTAAAATCAAAACGATTCACACCAATTAATGATGAGGCCACTGGAAATTTTTGAACTGCGTGAACTAATAGAGGGGCACGCAAAGTCAAAATTTCACCATTAGGCATCACAGCAAACGAGTGCATACACATTAACAACACACACCAGATTTTCATCAATATGCTGGAGATTCGCTTTGATAACCCCAATTACTTTTCATCAATCTCTCTATTTTGCTTGCACACACCATCCATCAATGTATATGATTGAAATAGTGAGCCTGGATACATTTTTGGTATATAGAGGATGCAAAGCTAATTGATACTACAAACAACAAAGTGAGTGCATCTCAACAATAAGATTATTTGATTCAAAATAACAAGGTCAAACAAGAGACCACAAAATTTAGTGTGTGCTTTAGACACGGTTTAGATACGATACCAGTAAAACGTGGTAAAGGGAACAGTGAAAATTCAAGTGAGACAAGCACTTTTGAACAATCATAATAACTGCACTGAGAGGGATTAATAAAGAACCAAATCACGTTGATGCTGTAGCACTGCATGATTTTCTGTTATTATTTTTATTTTTCTCTTGTGTAGAAATACAAGAGAGCATGATAAATCGCAAAAACAATTGGTTCTGTTGTCATATTGAGCTAGTAGAAATTTAGAATAAGAACATTATCGAGAGGATAACAGTGTCAACTGCAACATGAAGTGTACGAACTGTTCTCCTCACTCTCACGCACTGTTTATTATCCATATAAAGAAGAGAGGAGAGTACTAGGATCAATCAACTTGAGATATATTTATCGAATCGAATAATGAGCATCGCACAAATATTCCATGGATCATGTAAATTGTAATCATCTTTATGGGTTTGAAGCCAAAATAAAATGTCATTTTTAACCGATAAAGTAACCATGTATTGTCATGTCAAGGAAGAAGCATCACAATTTTGATGAATGACTTGAACATGAAATAAACTTATGAGTGAATATTGTATTGTGTTTTCGTTGAGAAATTGTGGTGCTACGTATGTTCATAAGAGGACTAGGTCAGTGTGTGATTAGTTGGTATTGTAACACATAACTCATTTAATAGATGTAGGACGTGTGTGCTGCTCTAGTCATGTCCTTATGTTAATAGAGTATGTGTGGGAGATAGCGCGAACGCAGTCTCCCGCTACCAAAAATTACGCACCCGAGTTACCCACATTTGGGGTAATCGCAGGGGTCAGCAACACCGGAGTGCAATGGTGAGCCTCACCCTGGGGGAACCACCTTCATGATCATGGTATCCCCTGTGCCAGGTAAGTATGATTTTGTGGGTGGACGGAGGAACGCCAATGACATTCCCTGACAGCCGTAAACAACTCTTCCGATAGAAACAAGAGAACAGAAGAACACACTAGTGGATCGCGATGAAAGCATAACCTTCTGGTTATCATTGAATATCTTACACAAAAAGTGACTATCAAATAGTCAAAATCATAAAATTACAATTCGAAAATGAAATTTTTTCTCACACTTGGATGGGTAACTGCGCTATTTCTGAGCAACGGTATGAAGTCTACAAAAAGCTGAAGACTATAGAGTAGCACACCATGTGCAAAAGGCTTCAACACGAAAGCAAATTTGTTGCGCTTTACTTTGAAGTAAGCTGTATTGATGGAGCTTCAATTGTGTGCATTATAAATTAAATCATATTTACTATAACTGAGATGTGACAACAGAAGGACACAACGTCTTGTGCATATAGTGGGGAAGATTGCTATATTGGAAAAATGTTCATAAAATAAACGAGCCAACGAAAACGAGACACTTCGAGAATGACCGATGTTTGCAACAATTAGCAATTTTTGGAGAGTTCAGTTTGGGATGATTTTATTTTCGTGGACCGGTCCCGGAGGTAGTGCAATACCGGGTCGATCCGCGGCAAAGCTGAAGCAAGCTTCTAACACTTCGCCATGATCCAAAAATCAGATTAATATCGTTGGAGCCGCGTGGGCTCCGTATCAGATATTAAGCTGATAAGAACAGATACTACACTTTGATCTTAGCCAAAAGGCCGAGAAGCGATACCGAACGAGTGATGCGACAGTCACCTCATTCAGAGTACTGAACGTATTTTACCAATCGGTTCAGTAACGCCGTGATAACGAGTAGATGCATTTATGAAGAGGCCTATAGAAAAACAATTTAGAAACCACATTCAGAGTCACGTCCTAAAACTAAACGAGGATGTCGAAAAACCCTTAATCAATGGAACCCAGACTGTTCAGAAAAGTAACGTTAGTCATGCGATATATATAAGGTCGAAAGAAAACTATTTTTATATGATCATACACTGAGTATGGTGAGTAAATTCTGTGCAAATACTAGATATTCTATTAATATCGCACCGAATAATACAAAGCTGATCTATCAGGAATCAAAGAGCGAATGTGAATTGAAATGTGAAGTAAAGTTTCAGGTGTTGGATAACACACGGATTTGCCATTGCTGTGGTGCTCACTCTGGCTTCCTTTCAGAACGCATAAATCTTTCGCCTTTTACTAAAGATTTCCGTGGAAGGGGGCAACTCAATGAGTCTAACCTAATTTCTTTGGTGGCTTGCCTCGCAAGCCTTATAAATCTAAAATCAAAACGATTCACACCAATTAATGATGAGGCCACTGGAAATTTTTGAACTGCGTGAACTAATAGAGGGGCACGCAAAGTCAAAATTTCACCATTAGGCATCACAGCAAACGAGTGCATACACATTAACAACACACACCAGATTTTCATCAATATGCTGGAGATTCGCTTTGATAACCCCAATTACTTTTCATCAATCTCTCTATTTTGCTTGCACACACCATCCATCAATGTATATGATTGAAATAGTGAGCCTGGATACATTTTTGGTATATAGAGGATGCAAAGCTAATTGATACTACAAACAACAAAGTGAGTGCATCTCAACAATAAGATTATTTGATTCAAAATAACAAGGTCAAACAAGAGACCACAAAATTTAGTGTGTGCTTTAGACACGGTTTAGATACGATACCAGTAAAACGTGGTAAAGGGAACAGTGAAAATTCAAGTGAGACAAGCACTTTTGAACATTCATAATAACTGCACTGAGAGGGATTAATAAAGAACCAAATCACGTTGATGCTGTAGCACTGCATGATTTTCTGTTATTATTTTTATTTTTCTCTTGTGTAGAAATACAAGAGAGCATGATAAATCGCAAAAACAATTGGTTCTGTTGTCATATTGAGCTAGTAGAAATTTAGAATAAGAACATTATCGAGAGGATAACAGTGTCAACTGCAACATGAAGTGTACGAACTGTTCTCCTCACTCTCACGCACTGTTTATTATCCATATAAAGAAGAGAGGAGAGTACTAGGATCAATCAACTTGAGATATATTTATCGAATCGAATAATGAGCATCGCACAAATATTCCATGGATCATGTAAATTGTAATCATCTTTATGGGTTTGAAGCCAAAATAAAATGTCATTTTTAACCGATAAAGTAACCATGTATTGTCATGTCAAGGAAGAAGCATCACAATTTTGATGAATGACTTGAACATGAAATAAACTTATGAGTGAATATTGTATTGTGTTTTCGTTGAGAAATTGTGGTGCTACGTATGTTCATAAGAGGACTAGGTCAGTGTGTGATTAGTTGGTATTGTAACACATAACTCATTGAATAGATGTAGGACGTGTGTGCTGCTCTAGTCATGTCCTTATGTTAATAGAGTATGTGTGGGAGATAGCGCGAACGCAGTCTCCCGCTACCAAAAATTACGCACCCGAGTTACCCACATTTGGGGTAATCGCAGGGGTCAGCAACACCGGAGTGCAATGGTGAGCCTCACCCTGGGGGAACCACCTTCATGATCATGGTATCCCCTGTGCCAGGTAAGTATGATTTTGTGGGTGGACGGAGGAACGCCAATGACATTCCCTGACAGCCGTAAACAACTCTTCCGATAGAAACAAGAGAACAGAAGAACACACTAGTGGATCGCGATGAAAGCATAACCTTCTGGTTATCATTGAATATCTTACACAAAAAGTGACTATCAAATAGTCAAAATCATAAAATTACAATTCGAAAATGAAATTTTTTCTCACACTTGGATGGGTAACTGCGCTATTTCTGAGCAACGGTATGAAGTCTACAAAAAGCTGAAGACTATAGAGTAGCACACCATGTGCAAAAGGCTTCAACACGAAAGCAAATTTGTTGCGCTTTACTTTGAAGTAAGCTGTATTGATGGAGCTTCAATTGTGTGCATTATAAATTAAATCATATTTACTATAACTGAGATGTGACAACAGAAGGACACAACGTCTTGTGCATATAGTGGGGAAGATTGCTATATTGGAAAAATGTTCATAAAATAAACGAGCCAACGAAAACGAGACACTTCGAGAATGACCGATGTTTGCAACAATTAGCAATTTTTGGAGAGTTCAGTTTGGGATGATTTTATTTTCGTGGACCGGTCCCGGAGGTAGTGCAATACCGGGTCGATCCGCGGCAAAGCTGAAGCAAGCTTCTAACACTTCGCCATGATCCAAAAATCAGATTAATATCGTTGGAGCCGCGTGGGCTCCGTATCAGATATTAAGCTGATAAGAACAGATACTACACTTTGATCTTAGCCAAAAGGCCGAGAAGCGATACCGAACGAGTGATGCGACAGTCACCTCATTCAGAGTACTGAACGTATTTTACCAATCGGTTCAGTAACGCCGTGATAACGAGTAGATGCATTTATGAAGAGGCCTATAGAAAAACAATTTAGAAACCACATTCAGAGTCACGTCCTAAAACTAAACGAGGATGTCGAAAAACCCTTAATCAATGGAACCCAGACTGTTCAGAAAAGTAACGTTAGTCATGCGATATATATAAGGTCGAAAGAAAACTATTTTTATATGATCATACACTGAGTATGGTGAGTAAATTCTGTGCAAATACTAGATATTCTATTAATATCGCACCGAATAATACAAAGCTGATCTATCAGGAATCAAAGAGCGAATGTGAAGTAAAGTTTCAGGTGTTGGATAACACACGGATTTGCCATTGCTGTGGTGCTCACTCTGGCTTCCTTTCAGAACGCATAAATCTTTCGCCTTTTACTAAAGATTTCCGTGGAAGGGGGCAACTCAATGAGTCTAACCTAATTTCTTTGGTGGCTTGCCTCGCAAGCCTTATAAATCTAAAATCAAAACGATTCACACCAATTAATGATGAGGCCACTGGAAATTTTTGAACTGCGTGAACTAATAGAGGGGCACGCAAAGTCAAAATTTCACCATTAGGCATCACAGCAAACGAGTGCATACACATTAACAACACACACCAGATTTTCATCAATATGCTGGAGATTCGCTTTGATAACCCCAATTATTTTTCATCAATCTCTCTATTTTGCTTGCACACACCATCCATCAATGTATATGATTGAAATAGTGAGCCTGGATACATTTTTGGTATATAGAGGATGCAAAGCTAATTGATACTACAAACAACAAAGTGAGTGCATCTCAACAATAAGATTATTTGATTCAAAATAACAAGGTCCAACAAGAGACCACAAAATTTAGGGTGTGCTTTAGACACGGTTTAGATACGATACCAGTAAAACGTGGTAAAGGGAACAGTGAAAATTCAAGTGAGACAAGCACTTTTGAACAATCATAATAACTGCACTGAGAGGGATTAATAAAGAACCAAATCACGATGATGCTGTAGCACTGCATGATTTTCTGTTATTATTTTTATTTTTCTCTTGTGTAGAAATACAAGAGAGCATGATAAATCGCAAAAACAATTGGTTCTGTTGTCATATTGAGCTAGTAGAAATTTAGAATAAGAACATTATCGAGAGGATAACAGTGTCAACTGCAACATGAAGTGTACGAACTGTTCTCCTCACTCTCACGCACTGTTTATTATCCATTTAAAGAAGAGAGGAGAGTACTAGGATCAATCAACTTGAGATATATTTATCGAATCGAATAATGAGCATCGCACAAATATTCCATGGATCATGTAAATTGTAATCATCTTTATGGGTTTGAAGCCGAAATAAAATGTCATTTTTAACCGATAAAGTAACCATGTATTGTCATGTCAAGGAAGAAGCATCACAATTTTGATGAATGACTTGAACATGAAATAAACTTATGAGTGAATATTGTATTGTGTTTTCGTTGAGAAATTGTGGTGCTACGTATGTTCATAAGAGGACTAGGTCAGTGTGTGATTAGTTGGTATTGTAACACATAACTCATTGAATAGATGTAGGACGTGTGTGCTGCTCTAGTCATGTCCTTATGTTAATAGAGTATGTGTGGGAGATAGCGCGAACGCAGTCTCCCGCTACCAAAAATTACGCACCCGAGTTACCCACATTTGGGGTAATCGCAGGGGTCAGCAACACCGGAGTGCAATGGTGAGCCTCACCCTGGGGGAACCACCTTCATGATCATGGTATCCCCTGTGCCAGGTAAGTATGATTTTGTGGGTGGACGGAGGAACCCAAATGACATTCCCTGACAGCCGTAAACAACTCTTCCGATAGAAACAAGAAAACAGAAGAACACACTAGTGGATCGCGATGAAAGCATAACCTTCTGGTTATCATTGAATATCTTACACAAAAAGTGACTAACAAATAGTCAAAATCATAAAATTACAATTCGAAAATGAAATTTTTTCTCACACTTGGATGGGTAACTGCGCTATTTCTGAGCAACGGTATGAAGTCTACAAAAAGCTGAAGACTATAGAGTAGCACACCATGTGCAAAAGGCTTCAACACGAAAGCAAATTTGTTGCGCTTTACTTTGAAGTAAGCTGTATTGATGGAGCTTCAATTGTGTGCATTATAAATTAAATCATATTTACTATAACTGAGATGTGACAACAGAAGGACACAACGTCTTGTGCATATAGTGGGGAAGATTGCAATATTGGAAAAATGTTCATAAAATAAACGAGCCAACGAAAACGAGACACTTCGAGAATGACCGATGTTTGCAACAATTAGCAATTTTTGGAGAGTTCAGTTTGAGATGATTTTATTTTCGTGGACCGGTCCCGGAGGTAGTGCAATACCGGGTCGATCCGCGGCAAAGCTGAAGCAAGCTTCTAACACTTCGCCATGATCCAAAAATCAGATTAATATCGTTGGAGCCGCGTGGGCTCCGTATCAGATATTAAGCTGATAAGAACAGATACTACACTTTGATCTTAGCCAAAAGGCCGAGAAGCGATACCGAACGAGTGATGCGACAGTCACCTCATTCAGAGTACTGAACGTATTTTACCAATCGGTTCAGTAACGCCGTGATAACGAGTAGATGCATTTATGAAGAGGCCTATAGAAAAACAATTTAGAAACCACATTCAGAGTCACGTCCTAAAACTAAACGAGGATGTCGAAAAACCCTTAATCAATGGAACCCAGACTGTTCAGAAAAGTAACGTTAGTCATGCGATATATATAAGGTCGAAAGAAAACTATTTTTATATGATCATACACTGAGTATGGTGAGTAAATTCTGTGCAAATACTAGATATTCTATTAATATCGCACCGAATAATACAAAGCTGATCTATCAGGAATCAAAGAGCGAATGTGAATTGAAATGTGAAGTAAAGTTTCAGGTGTTGGATAACACACGGATTTGCCATTGCTGTGGTGCTCACTCTGGCTTCCTTTCAGAACGCATAAATCTTTCGCCTTTTACTAAAGATTTCCGTGGAAGGGGGCAACTCAATGAGTCTAACCTAATTTCTTTGGTGGCTTGCCTCGCAAGCCTTATAAATCTAAAATCAAAACGATTCACACCAATTAATGATGAGGCCACTGGAAATTTTTGAACTGCGTGAACTAATAGAGGGGCACGCAAAGTCAAAATTTCACCATTAGGCATCACAGCAAACGAGTGCATACACATTAACAACACACACCAGATTTTCATCAATATGCTGGAGATTCGCTTTGATAACCCCAATTATTTTTCATCAATCTCTCTATTTTGCTTGCACACACCATCCATCAATGTATATGATTGAAATAGTGAGCCTGGATACATTTTTGGTATATAGAGGATGCAAAGCTAATTGATACTACAAACAACAAAGTGAGTGCATCTCAACAATAAGATTATTTGATTCAAAATAACAAGGTCCAACAAGAGACCACAAAATTTAGGGTGTGCTTTAGACACGGTTTAGATGCGATACCAGTAAAACGTGGTAAAGGGAACAGTGAAAATTCAAGTGAGACAAGCACTTTTGAACAATCATAATAACTGCACTGAGAGGGATTAATAAAGAACCAAATCACGATGATGCTGTAGCACTGCATGATTTTCTGTTATTATTTTTATTTTTCTCTTGTGTAGAAATACAAGAGAGCATGATAAATCGCAAAAACAATTGGTTCTGTTGTCATATTGAGCTAGTAGAAATTTAGAATAAGAACATTATCGAGAGGATAACAGTGTCAACTGCAACATGAAGTGTACGAACTGTTCTCCTCACTCTCACGCACTGTTTATTATCCATTTAAAGAAGAGAGGAGAGTACTAGGATCAATCAACTTGAGATATATTTATCGAATCGAATAATGAGCATCGCACAAATATTCCATGGATCATGTAAATTGTAATCATCTTTATGGGTTTGAAGCCGAAATAAAATGTCATTTTTAACCGATAAAGTAACCATGTATTGTCATGTCAAGGAAGAAGCATCACAATTTTGATGAATGACTTGAACATGAAATAAACTTATGAGTGAATATTGTATTGTGTTTTCGTTGAGAAATTGTGGTGCTACGTATGTTCATAAGAGGACTAGGTCAGTGTGTGATTAGTTGGTATTGTAACACATAACTCATTGAATAGATGTAGGACGTGTGTGCTGCTCTAGTCATGTCCTTATGTTAATAGAGTATGTGTGGGAGATAGCGCGAACGCAGTCTCCCGCTACCAAAAATTACGCACCCGAGTTACCCACATTTGGGGTAATCGCAGGGGTCAGCAACACCGGAGTGCAATGGTGAGCCTCACCCTGGGGGAACCACCTTCATGATCATGGTATCCCCTGTGCCAGGTAAGTATGATTTTGTGGGTGGACGGAGGAACCCAAATGACATTCCCTGACAGCCGTAAACAACTCTTCCGATAGAAACAAGAAAACAGAAGAACACACTAGTGGATCGCGATGAAAGCATAACCTTCCGGTTATCATTGAATATCTTACACAAAAAGTGACTATCAAATAGTCAAAATCATAAAATTACAATTCGAAAATGAAATTTTTTCTCACACTTGGATGGGTAACTGCGCTATTTCTGAGCAACGGTATGAAGTCTACAAAAAGCTGAAGACTATAGAGTAGCACACCATGTGCAAAAGGCTTCAACACGAAAGCAAATTTGTTGCGCTTTACTTTGAAGTAAGCTGTATTGATGGAGCTTCAATTGTGTGCATTATAAATTAAATCATATTTACTATAACTGAGATGTGACAACAGAAGGACACAACGTCTTGTGTATATAGTGGGGAAGATTGCTATATTGGAAAAATGTTCATAAAATAAACGAGCCAACGAAAACGAGACACTTCGAGAATGACCGATGTTTGCAACAATTAGCAATTTTTGGAGAGTTCAGTTTGAGATGATTTTATTTTCGTGGACCGGTCCCGGAGGTAGTGCAATACCGGGTCGATCCGCGGCAAAGCTGAAGCAAGCTTCTAACACTTCGCCATGATCCAAAAATCAGATTAATATCGTTGGAGCCGCGTGGGCTCCGTATCAGATATTAAGCTGATAAGAACAGATACTACACTTTGATCTTAGCCAAAAGGCCGAGAAGCGATACCGTACGAGTGATGCGACAGTCACCTCATTCAGAGTACTGAACGTATTTTACCAATCGGTTCAGTAACGCCGTGATAACGAGTAGATGCATTTATGAAGAGGCCTATAGACAAACAATTTAGAAACCACATTCAGAGTCACGTCCTAAAACTAAACGAGGATGTCGAAAAACCCTTAATCAATGGAACCCAGACTGTTCAGAAAAGTAACGTTAGCCATGCGATATATATAAGGTCGAAAGAAAACTATTTTTATATGATCATACACTGAGTATGGTGAGTAAATTCTGTGCAAATACTAGATATTCTATTAATATCGCACCGAATAATACAAAGCTGATCTATCAGGAATCAAAGAGCGCATGTGAATTGAAATGTGAAGTAAAGTTTCAGGTGTTGGATAACACACGGATTTGCCATTGCTGTGGTGCTCACTCTGGCTTCCTTTCAGAACGCATAAATCTTTCGCCTTTTACTAAAGATTTCCGTGGAAGGGGGCAACTCAATGAGTCTAACCTAATTTCTTTGGTGACTTGCCTCGCAAGCCTTATAAATCTAAAATCAAAACGATTCACACCAATTAATGATGAGGCCACTGGAAATTTTTGAACTGCGTGAACTAATAGAGGGGCACGCAAAGTCAAAATTTCACCATTAGGCATCACAGCAAACGAGTGCATACACATTAACAACACACACCAGATTTTCATCAATATGCTGGAGATTCGCTTTGATAACCCCAATTATTTTTCATCAATCTCTCTATTTTGCTTGCACACCCCATCCATCAATGTATATGATTGAAATAGTGAGCCTGGATACATTTTTGGTATATAGAGGATGCAAAGCTAATTGATAATACAAACAACAAAGTGAGTGCATCTCAACAATAAGATTATTTGATTCAAAATAACAAGGTCCAACAAGAGACCACAAAATTTAGTGTGTGCTTTAGACACGGTTTAGATACGATACCAGTAAAACGTGGTAAAGGGAACAGTGAAAATTCAAGTGAGACAAGCACTTTTGAACAATCATAATAACTGCACTGAGAGGGATTAATAAAGAACCAAATCACGATGATGCTGTAGCACTGCATGATTTTCTGTTATTATTTTTATTTTTCTCTTGTGTAGAAATACAAGAGAGCATGATAAATCGCAAAAACAATTGGTTCTGTTGTCATATTGAGCTAGTAGAAATTTAGAATAAGAACATTATCGAGAGGATAACAGTGTCAACTGCAACATGAAGTGTACGAACTGTTCTCCTCACTCTCACGCACTGTTTATTATCCATATAAAGAAGAGAGGAGAGTACTAGGATCAATCAACTTGAGATATATTTATCGAATCGAATAATGAGCATCGCACAAATATTCCATGGATCATGTAAATTGTAATCATCTTTATGGGTTTGAAGCCGAAATAAAATGTCATTTTTAACCGATAAAGTAACCATGCATTGTCATGTCAAGGAAGAAGCATCACAATTTTGATGAATGACTTGAACATGAAATAAACTTATGAGTGAATATTGTATTGTGTTTTCGTTGAGAAATTGTGGTGCTACGTATGTTCATAGAGGACTAGGTCAGTGTGTGATTAGTTGGTATTGTAACACACAACTCATTGAATAGATGTAGGACGTGTGTGCTGCTCTAGTCATGTCCTTATGTTAATAGAGTATGTGTGGGAGATAGCGCGAACGCAGTCTCCCGCTACCAAAAATTACGCACCCGAGTTACCCACATTTGGGGTAATCGCAGGGGTCAGCAACACCGGAGTGCAATGGTGAGCCTCACCCTGGGGGAACCACCTTCATGATCATGGTATCCCCTGTGCCAGGTAAGTATGATTTTGTGGGTGGACGGAGGAAGGCCAATGACATTCCCTGACAGCCGTAAACAACTCTTCCGATAGAAACAAGAAAACAGAAGAACACACTAGTGGATCGCGATGAAAGCATAACCTTCTGGTTATCATTGAATATCTTACACAAAAAGTGACTATCAAATAGTCAAAATCATAAAATTACAATTCGAAAATGAAATTTTTTCTCACACTTGGATGGGTAACTGCGCTATTTCTGAGCAACGGTATGAAGTCTACAAAAAGCTGAAGACTATAGAGTAGCACACCATGTGCAAAAGGCTTCAACACGAAAGCAAATTTGTTGCGCTTTACTTTGAAGTAAGCTGTATTGATGGAGCTTCAATTGTGTGCATTATAAATTAAATCATATTTACTATAACTGAGATGTGACAACAGAAGGACACAACGTCTTGTGCATATAGTGGGGAAGATTGCTATATTGGAAAAATGTTCATAAAATAAACGAGCCAACGAAAACGAGACACTTCGAGAATGACCGATGTTTGCAACAATTAGCAATTTTTGGAGAGTTCAGTTTGAGATGATTTTATTTTCGTGGACCGGTCCCGGAGGTAGTGCAATACCGGGTCGATCCGCGGCAAAGCTGAAGCAAGCTTCTAACACTTCGCCATGATCCAAAAATCAGATTAATATCGTTGGAGCCGCGTGGGCTCCGTATCAGATATTAAGCTGATAAGAACAGATACTACACTTTGATCTTAGCCAAAAGGCCGAGAAGCGATACCGAACGAGTGATGCGACAGTCACCTCATTCAGAGTACTGAACGTATTTTACCAATCGGTTCAGTAACGCCGTGATAACGAGTAGATGCATTTATGAAGAGGCCTATAGACAAACAATTTAGAAACCACATTCAGAGTCACGTCCTAAAACTAAACGAGGATGTCGAAAAACCCTTAATCAATAGAACCCAGACTGTTCAGAAAAGTAACGTTAGCCATGCGATATATATAAGGTCGAAAGAAAACTATTTTTATATGATCATACACTGAGTATGGTGAGTAAATTCTGTGCAAATACTAGATATTCTATTAATATCGCACCGAATAATACAAAGCTGATCTATCAGGAATCAAAGAGCGAATGTGAATTGAAATGTGAAGTAAAGTTTCAGGTGTTGGATAACACACGGATTTGCCATTGCTGTGGTGCTCACTCTGGCTTCCTTTCAGAACGCATAAATCTTTCGCCTTTTACTAAAGATTTCCGTGGAAGGGGGCAACTCAATGAGTCTAACCTAATTTCTTTGGTGGCTTGCCTCGCAAGCCTTATAAATCTAAAATCAAAACGATTCACACCAATTAATGATGAGGCCACTGGAAATTTTTGAACTGCGTGAACTAATAGAGGGGCACGCAAAGTCAAAATTTCACCATTAGGCATCACAGCAAACGAGTGCATACACATTAACAACACACACCAGATTTTCATCAATATGCTGGAGATTCGCTTTGATAACCCCAATTATTTTTCATCAATCTCTCTATTTTGCTTGCACACCCCATCCATCAATGTATATGATTGAAATAGTGAGCCTGGATACATTTTTGGTATATAGAGGATGCAAAGCTAATTGATACTACAAACAACAAAGTGAGTGCATCTCAACAATAAGTTTATTTGATTCAAAATAACAAGGTCCAACAAGAGACCACAAAATTTAGTGTGTGCTTTAGACACGGTTTAGATACGATACCAGTAAAACGTGGTAAAGGGAACAGTGAAAATTCAAGTGAGACAAGCACTTTTGAACTATCATAATAACTGCACTGAGAGGGATTAATAAAGAACCAAATCACGATGATGCTGTAGCACTGCATGATTTTCTGTTATTATTTTTATTTTTCTCTTGTGTAGAAATACAAGAGAGCATGATAAATCGCAAAAACAATTGGTTCTGTTGACATATTGAGCTAGTAGAAATTTAGAATAAGAACATTATCGAGAGGATAACAGTGTCAACTGCAACATGAAGTGTACGAACTGTTCTCCTCACTCTCACGCACTGTTTATTATCCATATAAAGAAGAGAGGAGAGTACTAGGATCAATCAACTTGAGATATATTTATCGAATCGAATAATGAGCATCTCACAAATATTTCATGGATCATGTAAATTGTAATCATCTTTATGGGTTTGAAGCCGAAATAAAATGTCATTTTTAACCGATAAAGTAACCATGCATTGTCATGTCAAGGAAGAAGCATCACAATTTTGATGAATGACTTGAACATGAAATAAACTTATGAGTGAATATTGTATTGTGTTTTCGTTGAGAAATTGTGGTGCTACGTATGTTCATAGAGGACTAGGTCAGTGTGTGATTAGTTGGTATTGTAACACACAACTCATTGAATAGATGTAGGACGTGTGTGCTGCTCTAGTCATGTCCTTATGTTAATAGAGTATGTGTGGGAGATAGCGCGAACGCAGTCTCCCGCTACCAAAAATTACGCACCCGAGTTACCCACATTTGGGGTAATCGCAGGGGTCAGCAACACCGGAGTGCAATGGTGAGCCTCACCCTGGGGGAACCACCTTCATGATCATGGTATCCCCTGTGCCAGGTAAGTATGATTTTGTGGGTGGACGGAGGAACGCCAATGACATTCCCTGACAGCCGTAAACAACTCTTCCGATAGAAACAAGAAAACAGAAGAACACACTAGTGGATCGCGATGAAAGCATAACCTTCCGGTTATCATTGAATATCTTACACAAAAAGTGACTATCAAATAGTCAAAATCATAAAATTACAATTCGAAAATGAAATTTTTTCTCACACTTGGATGGGTAACTGCGCTATTTCTGAGCAACGGTATGAAGTCTACAAAAAGCTGAAGACTATAGAGTAGCACACCATGTGCAAAAGGCTTCAACACGAAAGCAAATTTGTTGCGCTTTACTTTGAAGTAAGCTGTATTGATGGAGCTTCAATTGTGTGCATTATAAATTAAATCATATTTACTATAACTGAGATGTGACAACAGAAGGACACAACGTCTTGTGCATATAGTGGGGAAGATTGCTATATTGGAAAAATGTTCATAAAATAAACGAGCCAACGAAAACGAGACACTTCGAGAATGACCGATGTTTGCAACAATTAGCAATTTTTGGAGAGTTCAGTTTGGGATGATTTTACTTTCGTGGACCGGTCCCGGAGGTAGTGCAATACCGGGTCGATCCGCGGCAAAGCTGAAGCAAGCTTCTAACACTTCGCCATGATCCAAAAATCAGATTAATATCGTTGGAGCCGCGTGGGCTCCGTATCAGATATTAAGCTGATAAGAACAGATACTACACTTTGATCTTAGCCAAAAGGCCGAGAAGCGATACCGAACGAGTGATGCGACAGTCACCTCATTCAGAGTACTGAACGTATTTTACCAATCGGTTCAGTAACGCCGTGATAACGAGTAGATGCATTTATGAAGAGGCCTATAGAAAAACAATTTAGAAACCACATTCAGAGTCACGTCCTAAAACTAAACGAGGATGTCGAAAAACCCTTAATCAATGGAACCCAGACTGTTCAGAAAAGTAACGTTAGTCATGCGATATATATAAGGTCGAAAGAAAACTATTTTTATATGATCATACACTGAGTATGGTGAGTAAATTCTGTGCAAATACTAGATATTCTATTAATATCGCACCGAATAATACAAAGCTGATCTATCAGGAATCAAAGAGCGAATGTGAATTGAAATGTGAAGTAAAGTTTCAGGTGTTGGATAACACACGGATTTGCCATTGCTGTGGTGCTCACTCTGGCTTCCTTTCAGAACGCATAAATCTTTCGCCTTTTACTAAAGATTTCCGTGGAAGGGGGCAACTCAATGAGTCTAACCTAATTTCTTTGGTGGCTTGCCTCGCAAGCCTTATAAATCTAAAATCAAAACGATTCACACCAATTAATGATGAGGCCACTGGAAATTTTTGAACTGCGTGAACTAATAGAGGGGCACGCAAAGTCAAAATTTCACCATTAGGCATCACAGCAAACGAGTGCATACACACACCAGATTTTCATCAATATGCTGGAGATTCGCTTTGATAACCCCAATTATTTTTCATCAATCTCTCTATTTTGCTTGCACACCCCATCCATCAATGTATATGATTGAAATAGTGAGCCTGGATACATTTTTGGTATATAGAGGATGCAAAGCTAATTGATACTACAAACAACAAAGTGAGTGCATCTCAACAATAAGTTTATTTGATTCAAAATAACAAGGTCCAACAAGAGACCACAAAATTTAGTGTGTGCTTTAGACACGGTTTAGATACGATACCAGTAAAACGTGGTAAAGGGAACAGTGAAAATTCAAGTGAGACAAGCACTTTTGAACTATCATAATAACTGCACTGAGAGGGATTAATAAAGAACCAAATCACGATGATGCTGTAGCACTGCATGATTTTCTGTTATTATTTTTATTTTTCTCTTGTGTAGAAATACAAGAGAGCATGATAAATCGCAAAAACAATTGGTTCTGTTGACATATTGAGCTAGTAGAAATTTAGAATAAGAACATTATCGAGAGGATAACAGTGTCAACTGCAACATGAAGTGTACGAACTGTTCTCCTCACTCTCACGCACTGTTTATTATCCATATAAAGAAGAGAGGAGAGTACTAGGATCAATCAACTTGAGATATATTTATCGAATCGAATAATGAGCATCTCACAAATATTTCATGGATCATGTAAATTGTAATCATCTTTATGGGTTTGAAGCCGAAATAAAATGTCATTTTTAACCGATAAAGTAACCATGCATTGTCATGTCAAGGAAGAAGCATCACAATTTTGATGAATGACTTGAACATGAAATAAACTTATGAGTGAATATTGTATTGTGTTTTCGTTGAGAAATTGTGGTGCTACGTATGTTCATAGAGGACTAGGTCAGTGTGTGATTAGTTGGTATTGTAACACACAACTCATTGAATAGATGTAGGACGTGTGTGCTGCTCTAGTCATGTCCTTATGTTAATAGAGTATGTGTGGGAGATAGCGCGAACGCAGTCTCCCGCTACCAAAAATTACGCACCCGAGTTACCCACATTTGGGGTAATCGCAGGGGTCAGCAACACCGGAGTGCAATGGTGAGCCTCACCCTGGGGGAACCACCTTCATGATCATGGTATCCCCTGTGCCAGGTAAGTATGATTTTGTGGGTGGACGGAGGAACGCCAATGACATTCCCTGACAGCCGTAAACAACTCTTCCGATAGAAACAAGAAAACAGAAGAACACACTAGTGGATCGCGATGAAAGCATAACCTTCCGGTTATCATTGAATATCTTACACAAAAAGTGACTATCAAATAGTCAAAATCATAAAATTACAATTCGAAAATGAAATTTTTTCTCACACTTGGATGGGTAACTGCGCTATTTCTGAGCAACGGTATGAAGTCTACAAAAAGCTGAAGACTATAGAGTAGCACACCATGTGCAAAAGGCTTCAACACGAAAGCAAATTTGTTGCGCTTTACTTTGAAGTAAGCTGTATTGATGGAGCTTCAATTGTGTGCATTATAAATTAAATCATATTTACTATAACTGAGATGTGACAACAGAAGGACACAACGTCTTGTGCATATAGTGGGGAAGATTGCTATATTGGAAAAATGTTCATAAAATAAACGAGCCAACGAAAACGAGACACTTCGAGAATGACCGATGTTTGCAACAATTAGCAATTTTTGGAGAGTTCAGTTTGGGATGATTTTACTTTCGTGGACCGGTCCCGGAGGTAGTGCAATACCGGGTCGATCCGCGGCAAAGCTGAAGCAAGCTTCTAACACTTCGCCATGATCCAAAAATCAGATTAATATCGTTGGAGCCGCGTGGGCTCCGTATCAGATATTAAGCTGATAAGAACAGATACTACACTTTGATCTTAGCCAAAAGGCCGAGAAGCGATACCGAACGAGTGATGCGACAGTCACCTCATTCAGAGTACTGAACGTATTTTACCAATCGGTTCAGTAACGCCGTGATAACGAGTAGATGCATTTATGAAGAGGCCTATAGAAAAACAATTTAGAAACCACATTCAGAGTCACGTCCTAAAACTAAACGAGGATGTCGAAAAACCCTTAATCAATGGAACCCAGACTGTTCAGAAAAGTAACGTTAGTCATGCGATATATATAAGGTCGAAAGAAAACTATTTTTATATGATCATACACTGAGTATGGTGAGTAAATTCTGTGCAAATACTAGATATTCTATTAATATCGCACCGAATAATACAAAGCTGATCTATCAGGAATCAAAGAGCGAATGTGAATTGAAATGTGAAGTAAAGTTTCAGGTGTTGGATAACACACGGATTTGCCATTGCTGTGGTGCTCACTCTGGCTTCCTTTCAGAACGCATAAATCTTTCGCCTTTTACTAAAGATTTCCGTGGAAGGGGGCAACTCAATGAGTCTAACCTAATTTCTTTGGTGGCTTGCCTCGCAAGCCTTATAAATCTAAAATCAAAACGATTCACACCAATTAATGATGAGGCCACTGGAAATTTTTGAACTGCGTGAACTAATAGAGGGGCACGCAAAGTCAAAATTTCACCATTAGGCATCACAGCAAACGAGTGCATACACACACCAGATTTTCATCAATATGCTGGAGATTCGCTTTGATAACCCCAATTATTTTTCATCAATCTCTCTATTTTGCTTGCACACCCCATCCATCAATGTATATGATTGAAATAGTGAGCCTGGATACATTTTTGGTATATAGAGGATGCAAAGCTAATTGATACTACAAACAACAAAGTGAGTGCATCTCAACAATAAGTTTATTTGATTCAAAATAACAAGGTCCAACAAGAGACCACAAAATTTAGTGTGTGCTTTAGACACGGTTTAGATACGATACCAGTAAAACGTGGTAAAGGGAACAGTGAAAATTCAAGTGAGACAAGCACTTTTGAACAATCATAATAACTGCACTGAGAGGGATTAATAAAGAACCAAATCACGATGATGCTGTAGCACTGCATGATTTTCTGTTATTATTTTTATTTTTCTCTTGTGTAGAAATACAAGAGAGCATGATAAATCGCAAAAACAATTGGTTCTGTTGTCATATTGAGCTAGTAGAAATTTAGAATAAGAACATTATCGAGAGGATAACAGTGTCAACTGCAACATGAAGTGTACGAACTGTTCTCCTCACTCTCACGCACTGTTTATTATCCATATAAAGAAGAGAGGAGAGTACTAGGATCAATCAACTTGAGATATATTTATCGAATCGAATAATGAGCATCTCACAAATATTTCATGGATCATTTAAATTGTAATCATCTTTATGGGTTTGAAGCCGAAATAAAATGTCATTTTTAACCGATAAAGTAACCATGCATTGTCATGTCAAGGAAGAAGCATCACAATTTTGATGAATGACTCGAACATGAAATAAACTTATGAGTGAATATTGTATTGTGTTTTCGTTGAGAAATTGTGGTGCTACGTATGTTCATAGAGGACTAGGTCAGTGTGTGATTAGTTGGTATTGTAACACACAACTCATTGAATAGATGTAGGACGTGTGTGCTGCTCTAGTCATGTCCTTATGTTAATAGAGTATGTGTGGGAGATAGCGCGAACGCAGTCTCACGCTACCAAAAATTACGCACCCGAGTTACCCACATTTGGGGTAATCGCAGGGGTCAGCAACACCGGAGTGCAATGGTGAGCCTCACCCTGGGGGAACCACCTTCATGATCATGGTATCCCCTGTGCCAGGTAAGTATGATTTTGTGGGTGGACGGAGGAACGCCAATGACATTCCCTGACAGCCGTAAACAACTCTTCCGATAGAAACAAGAAAACAGAAGAACACACTAGTGGATCGCGATGAAAGCATAACCTTCCGGTTATCATTGAATATCTTACACAAAAAGTGACTATCAAATAGTCAAAATCATAAAATTACAATTCGAAAATGAAATTTTTTCTCACACTTGGATGGGTAACTGCGCTATTTCTGAGCAACGGTATGAAGTCTACAAAAAGCTGAAGACTATAGAGTAGCACACCATGTGCAAAAGGCTTCAACACGAAAGCAAATTTGTTGCGCTTTACTTTGAAGTAAGCTGTATTGATGGAGCTTCAATTGTGTGCATTATAAATTAAATCATATTTACTATAACTGAGATGTGACAACAGAAGGACACAACGTCTTGTGCATATAGTGGGGAAGATTGCTATATTGGAAAAATGTTCATAAAATAAACGAGCCAACGAAAACGAGACACTTCGAGAATGACCGATGTTTGCAACAATTAGCAATTTTTGGAGAGTTCAGTTTGGGATGATTTTACTTTCGTGGACCGGTCCCGGAGGTAGTGCAATACCGGGTCGATCCGCGGCAAAGCTGAAGCAAGCTTCTAACACTTCGCCATGATCCAAAAATCAGATTAATATCGTTGGAGCCGCGTGGGCTCCGTATCAGATATTAAGCTGATAAGAACAGATACTACACTTTGATCTTAGCCAAAAGGCCGAGAAGCGATACCGAACGAGTGATGCGACAGTCACCTCATTCAGAGTACTGAACGTATTTTACCAATCGGTTCAGTAACGCCGTGATAACGAGTAGATGCATTTATGAAGAGGCCTATAGAAAAACAATTTAGAAACCACATTCAGAGTCACGTCCTAAAACTAAACGAGGATGTCGAAAAACCCTTAATCAATGGAACCCAGACTGTTCAGAAAAGTAACGTTAGTCATGCGATATATATAAGGTCGAAAGAAAACTATTTTTATATGATCATACACTGAGTATGGTGAGTAAATTCTGTGCAAATACTAGATATTCTATTAATATCGCACCGAATAATACAAAGCTGATCTATCAGGAATCAAAGAGCGAATGTGAATTGAAATGTGAAGTAAAGTTTCAGGTGTTGGATAACACACGGATTTGCCATTGCTGTGGTGCTCACTCTGGCTTCCTTTCAGAACGCATAAATCTTTCGCCTTTTACTAAAGATTTCCGTGGAAGGGGGCAACTCAATGAGTCTAACCTAATTTCTTTGGTGGCTTGCCTCGCAAGCCTTATAAATCTAAAATCAAAACGATTCACACCAATTAATGATGAGGCCACTGGAAATTTTTGAACTGCGTGAACTAATAGAGGGGCACGCAAAGTCAAAATTTCACCATTAGGCATCACAGCAAACGAGTGCATACACACACCAGATTTTCATCAATATGCTGGAGATTCGCTTTGATAACCCCAATTATTTTTCATCAATCTCTCTATTTTGCTTGCACACCCCATCCATCAATGTATATGATTGAAATAGTGAGCCTGGATACATTTTTGGTATATAGAGGATGCAAAGCTAATTGATACTACAAACAACAAAGTGAGTGCATCTCAACAATAAGTTTATTTGATTCAAAATAACAAGGTCCAACAAGAGACCACAAAATTTAGTGTGTGCTTTAGACACGGTTTAGATACGATACCAGTAAAACGTGGTAAAGGGAACAGTGAAAATTCAAGTGAAACAAGCACTTTTGAACAATCATAATAACTGCACTGAGAGGGATTAATAAAGAACCAAATCACGATGATGCTGTAGCACTGCATGATTTTCTGTTATTATTTTTATTTTTCTCTTGTGTAGAAATACAAGAGAGCATGATAAATCGCAAAAACAATTGGTTCTGTTGTCATATTGAGCTAGTAGAAATTTAGAATAAGAACATTATCGAGAGGATAACAGTGTCAACTGCAACATGAAGTGTACGAACTGTTCTCCTCACTCTCACGCACTGTTTATTATCCATATAAAGAAGAGAGGAGAGTACTAGGATCAATCAACTTGAGATATATTTATCGAATCGAATAATGAGCATCTCACAAATATTTCATGGATCATGTAAATTGTAATCATCTTTATGGGTTTGAAGCCGAAATAAAATGTCATTTTTAACCGATAAAGTAACCATGCATTGTCATGTCAAGGAAGAAGCATCACAATTTTGATGAATGACTCGAACATGAAATAAACTTATGAGTGAATATTGTATTGTGTTTTCGTTGAGAAATTGTGGTGCTACGTATGTTCATAGAGGACTAGGTCAGTGTGTGATTAGTTGGTATTGTAACACACAACTCATTGAATAGATGTAGGACGTGTGTGCTGCTCTAGTCATGTCCTTATGTTAATAGAGTATGTGTGGGAGATAGCGCGAACGCAGTCTCCCGCTACCAAAAATTACGCACCCGAGTTACCCACATTTGGGGTAATCGCAGGGGTCAGCAACACCGGAGTGCAATGGTGAGCCTCACCCTGGGGGAACCACCTTCATGATCATGGTATCCCCTGTGCCAGGTAAGTATGATTTTGTGGGTGGACGGAGGAACGCCAATGACATTCCCTGACAGCCGTAAACAACTCTTCCGATAGAAACAAGAAAACAGAAGAACACACTAGTGGATCGCGATGAAAGCATAACCTTCCGGTTATCATTGAATATCTTACACAAAAAGTGACTATCAAATAGTCAAAATCATAAAATTACAATTCGAAAATGAAATTTTTTCTCACACTTGGATGGGTAACTGCGCTATTTCTGAGCAACGGTATGAAGTCTACAAAAAGCTGAAGACTATAGAGTAGCACACCATGTGCAAAAGGCTTCAACACGAAAGCAAATTTGTTGCGCTTTACTTTGAAGTAAGCTGTATTGATGGAGCTTCAATTGTGTGCATTATAAATTAAATCATATTTACTATAACTGAGATGTGACAACAGAAGGACACAACGTCTTGTGCATATAGTGGGGAAGATTGCTATATTGGAAAAATGTTCATAAAATAAACGAGCCAACGAAAACGAGACACTTCGAGAATGACCGATGTTTGCAACAATTAGCAATTTTTGGAGAGTTCAGTTTGGGATGATTTTACTTTCGTGGACCGGTCCCGGAGGTAGTGCAATACCGGGTCGATCCGCGGCAAAGCTGAAGCAAGCTTCTAACACTTCGCCATGATCCAAAAATCAGATTAATATCGTTGGAGCCGCGTGGGCTCCGTATCAGATATTAAGCTGATAAGAACAGATACTACACTTTGATCTTAGCCAAAAGGCCGAGAAGCGATACCGAACGAGTGATGCGACAGTCACCTCATTCAGAGTACTGAACGTATTTTACCAATCTGTTCAGTAACGCCGTGATAACGAGTAGATGCATTTATGAAGAGGCCTATAGAAAAACAATTTAGAAACCACATTCAGAGTCACGTCCTAAAACTAAACGAGGATGTCGAAAAACCCTTAATCAATGGAACCCAGACTGTTCAGAAAAGTAACGTTAGTCATGCGATATATATAAGGTCGAAAGAAAACTATTTTTATATGATCATACACTGAGTATGGTGAGTAAATTCTGTGCAAATACTAGATATTCTATTAATATCGCACCGAATAATACAAAGCTGATCTATCAGGAATCAAAGAGCGAATGTGAATTGAAATGTGAAGTAAAGTTTCAGGTGTTGGATAACACACGGATTTGCCATTGCTGTGGTGCTCACTCTGGCTTCCTTTCAGAACGCATAAATCTTTCGCCTTTTACTAAAGATTTCCGTGGAAGGGGGCAACTCAATGAGTCTAACCTAATTTCTTTGGTGGCTTGCCTCGCAAGCCTTATAAATCTAAAATCAAAACGATTCACACCAATTAATGATGAGGCCACTGGAAATTTTTGAACTGCGTGAACTAATAGAGGGGCACGCAAAGTCAAAATTTCACCATTAGGCATCACAGCAAACGAGTGCATACACACACCAGATTTTCATCAATATGCTGGAGATTCGCTTTGATAACCCCAATTATTTTTCATCAATCTCTCTATTTTGCTTGCACACCCCATCCATCAATGTATATGATTGAAATAGTGAGCCTGGATACATTTTTGGTATATAGAGGATGCAAAGCTAATTGATACTACAAACAACAAAGTGAGTGCATCTCAACAATAAGTTTATTTGATTCAAAATAACAAGGTCCAACAAGAGACCACAAAATTTAGTGTGTGCTTTAGACACAGTTTAGATACGATACCAGTAAAACGTGGTAAAGGGAACAGTGAAAATTCAAGTGAGACAAGCACTTTTGAACAATCATAATAACTGCACTGAGAGGGATTAATAAAGAACCAAATCACGATGATGCTGTAGCACTGCATGATTTTCTGTTATTATTTTTATTTTTCTCTTGTGTAGAAATACAAGAGAGCATGATAAATCGCAAAAACAATTGGTTCTGTTGTCATATTGAGCTAGTAGAAATTTAGAATAAGAACATTATCGAGAGGATAACAGTGTCAACTGCAACATGAAGTGTACGAACTGTTCTCCTCACTCTCACGCACTGTTTATTATCCATATAAAGAAGAGAGGAGAGTACTAGGATCAATCAACTTGAGATATATTTATCGAATCGAATAATGAGCATCTCACAAATATTTCATGGATCATGTAAATTGTAATCATCTTTATGGGTTTGAAGCCGAAATAAAATGTCATTTTTAACCGATAAAGTAACCATGCATTGTCATGTCAAGGAAGAAGCATCACAATTTTGATGAATGACTCGAACATGAAATAAACTTATGAGTGAATATTGTATTGTGTTTTCGTTGAGAAATTGTGGTGCTACGTATGTTCATAGAGGACTAGGTCAGTGTGTGATTAGTTGGTATTGTAACACACAACTCATTGAATAGATGTAGGACGTGTGTGCTGCTCTAGTCATGTCCTTATGTTAATAGAGTATGTGTGGGAGATAGCGCGAACGCAGTCTCCCGCTACCAAAAATTACGCACCCGAGTTACCCACATTTGGGGTAATCGCAGGGGTCAGCAACACCGGAGTGCAATGGTGAGCCTCACCCTGGGGGAACCACCTTCATGATCATGGTATCCCCTGTGCCAGGTAAGTATGATTTTGTGGGTGGACGGAGGAACGCCAATGACATTCCCTGACAGCCGTAAACAACTCTTCCGATAGAAACAAGAAAACAGAAGAACACACTAGTGGATCGCGATGAAAGCATAACCTTCCGGTTATCATTGAATATCTTACACAAAAAGTGACTATCAAATAGTCAAAATCATAAAATTACAATTCGAAAATGAAATTTTTTCTCACACTTGGATGGGTAACTGCGCTATTTCTGAGCAACGGTATGAAGTCTACAAAAAGCTGAAGACTATAGAGTAGCACACCATGTGCAAAAGGCTTCAACACGAAAGCAAATTTGTTGCGCTTTACTTTGAAGTAAGCTGTATTGATGGAGCTTCAATTGTGTGCATTATAAATTAAATCATATTTACTATAACTGAGATGTGACAACAGAAGGACACAACGTCTTGTGCATATAGTGGGGAAGATTGCTATATTGGAAAAATGTTCATAAAATAAACGAGCCAACGAAAACGAGACACTTCGAGAATGACCGATGTTTGCAACAATTAGCAATTTTTGGAGAGTTCAGTTTGGGATGATTTTACTTTCGTGGACCGGTCCCGGAGGTAGTGCAATACCGGGTCGATCCGCGGCAAAGCTGAAGCAAGCTTCTAACACTTCGCCATGATCCAAAAATCAGATTAATATCGTTGGAGCCGCGTGGGCTCCGTATCAGATATTAAGCTGATAAGAACAGATACTACACTTTGATCTTAGCCAAAAGGCCGAGAAGCGATACCGAACGAGTGATGCGACAGTCACCTCATTCAGAGTACTGAACGTATTTTACCAATCGGTTCAGTAACGCCGTGATAACGAGTAGATGCATTTATGAAGAGGCCTATAGAAAAACAATTTAGAAACCACATTCAGAGTCACGTCCTAAAACTAAACGAGGATGTCGAAAAACCCTTAATCAATGGAACCCAGACTGTTCAGAAAAGTAACGTTAGTCATGCGATATATATAAGGTCGAAAGAAAACTATTTTTATATGATCATACACTGAGTATGGTGAGTAAATTCTGTGCAAATACTAGATATTCTATTAATATCGCACCGAATAATACAAAGCTGATCTATCAGGAATCAAAGAGCGAATGTGAATTGAAATGTGAAGTAAAGTTTCAGGTGTTGGATAACACACGGATTTGCCATTGCTGTGGTGCTCACTCTGGCTTCCTTTCAGAACGCATAAATCTTTCGCCTTTTACTAAAGATTTCCGTGGAAGGGGGCAACTCAATGAGTCTAACCTAATTTCTTTGGTGGCTTGCCTCGCAAGCCTTATAAATCTAAAATCAAAACGATTCACACCAATTAATGATGAGGCCACTGGAAATTTTTGAACTGCGTGAACTAATAGAGGGGCACGCAAAGTCAAAATTTCACCATTAGGCATCACAGCAAACGAGTGCATACACACACCAGATTTTCATCAATATGCTGGAGATTCGCTTTGATAACCCCAATTATTTTTCATCAATCTCTCTATTTTGCTTGCACACACCATCCATCAATGTATATGATTGAAATAGTGAGCCTGGATACATTTTTGGTATATAGAGGATGCAAAGCTAATTGATACTACAAACAACAAAGTGAGTGCATCTCAACAATAAGATTATTTGATTCAAAATAACAAGGTCCAACAAGAGACCACAAAATTTAGTGTGTGCTTTAGACACGGTTTAGATACGATACCAGTAAAACGTGGTAAAGGGAACAGTGAAAACTCAAGTGAGACAAGCACTTTTGAACAATCATAATAACTGCACTGAGAGGGATTAATAAAGAACCAAATCACGATGATGCTGTAGCACTGCATGATTTTCTGTTATTATTTTTATTTTTCTCTTGTGTAGAAATACAAGAGAGCATGATAAATCGCAAAAACAATTGGTTCTGTTGTCATATTGAGCTAGTAGAAATTTAGAATAAGAACATTATCGAGAGGATAACAGTGTCAACTGCAACATGAAGTGTACGAACTGTTCTCCTCTCTCTCACGCACTGTTTATTATCCATATAAAGAAGAGAGGAGAGTACTAGGATCAATCAACTTGAGATATATTTATCGAATCGAATAATGAGCATCGCACAAATATTCCATGGATCATGTAAATTGTAATCATCTTTATGGGTTTGAAGCCGAAATAAAATGTCATTTTTAACCGATAAAGTAACCATGTATTGTCATGTCAAGGAAGAAGCATCACAATTTTGATGAATGACTTGAACATGAAATAAACTTATGAGTGAATATTGTATTGTGTTTTCGTTGAGAAATTGTGGTGCTACGTATGTTCATAAGAGGACTAGGTCAGTGTGTGATTAGTTGGTATTGTAACACATAACTCATTGAATAGATGTAGGACGTGTGTGCTGCTCTAGTCATGTCCTTATGTTAATAGAGTATGTGTGGGAGATAGCGCGAACGCAGTCTCCCGCTACCAAAAATTACGCACCCGAGTTACCCACATTTGGGGTAATCGCAGGGGTCAGCAACACCGGAGTGCAATGGTGAGCCTCACCCTGGGGGAACCACCTTCATGATCATGATATCCCCTGTGCCAGGTAAGTATGATTTTGTGGGTGGACGGAGGAACGCCAATGACATTCCCTGACAGCCGTAAACAACTCTTCCGATAGAAACAAGAAAACAGAAGAACACACTAGTGGATCGCGATGAAAGCATAACCTTCCGGTTATCATTGAATATCTTACACAAAAAGTGACTATCAAATAGTCAAAATCATAAAATTACAATTCGAAAATGAAATTTTTTCTCACACTTGGATGGGTAACTGCGCTATTTCTGAGCAACGGTATGAAGTCTACAAAAAGCTGAAGACTATAGAGTAGCACACCATGTGCAAAAGGCTTCAACACGAAAGCAAATTTGTTGCGCTTTACTTTGAAGTAAGCTGTATTGATGGAGCTTCAATTGTGTGCATTATAAATTAAATCATATTTACTATAACTGAGATGTGACAACAGAAGGACACAACGTCTTGTGCATATAGTGGGGAAGATTGCTATATTGGAAAAATGTTCATAAAATAAACGAGCCAACGAAAACGAGACACTTCGAGAATGACCGATGTTTGCAACAATTAGCAATTTTTGGAGAGTTCAGTTTGAGATGATTTTATTTTCGTGGACCGGTCCCGGAGGTAGTGCAATACCGGGTCGATCCGCGGCAAAGCTGAAGCAAGCTTCTAACACTTCGCCATGATCCAAAAATCAGATTAATATCGTTGGAGCCGCGTGGGCTCCGTATCAGATATTAAGCTGATAAGAACAGATACTACACTTTGATCTTAGCCAAAAGGCCGAGAAGCGATACCGAACGAGTGATGCGACAGTCACCTCATTCAGAGTACTGAACGTATTTTACCAATCGGTTCAGTAACGCCGTGATAACGAGTAGATGCATTTATGAAGAGGCCTATAGACAAACAATTTAGAAACCACATTCAGAGTCACGTCCTAAAACTAAACGAGGATGTCGAAAAACCCTTAATCAATGGAACCCAGACTGTTCAGAAAAGTAACGTTAGCCATGCGATATATATAAGGTCGAAAGAAAACTATTTTTATATGATCATACACTGAGTATGGTGAGTAAATTCTGTGCAAATACTAGATATTCTATTAATATCGCACCGAATAATACAAAGCTGATCTATCAGGAATCAAAGAGCGCATGTGAATTGAAATGTGAAGTAAAGTTTCAGGTGTTGGATAACACACGGATTTGCCATTGCTGTGGTGCTCACTCTGGCTTCCTTTCAGAACGCATAAATCTTTCGCCTTTTACTAAAGATTTCCGTGGAAGGGGGCAACTCAATGAGTCTAACCTAATTTCTTTGGTGGCTTGCCTCGCAAGCCTTATAAATCTAAAATCAAAACGATTCACACCAATTAATGATGAGGCCACTGGAAATTTTTGAACTGCGTGAACTAATAGAGGGGCACGCAAAGTCAAAATTTCACCATTAGGCATCACAGCAAACGAGTGCATACACATTAACAACACACACCAGATTTTCATCAATATGCTGGAGATTCGCTTTGATAACCCCAATTATTTTTCATCAATCTCTCTATTTTGCTTGCACACCCCATCCATCAATGTATATGATTGAAATAGTGAGCCTGGATACATTTTTGGTATATACAGGATGCAAAGCTAATTGATACTACAAACAACAAAGTGAGTGCATCTCAACAATAAGATTATTTGATTCAAAATAACAAGGTCCAACAAGAGACCACAAAATTTAGTGTGTGCTTTAGACACGGTTTAGATACGATACCAGTAAAACGTGGTAAAGGGAACAGTGAAAATTCAAGTGAGACAAGCACTTTTGAACAATCATAATAACTGCACTGAGAGGGATTAATAAAGAACCAAATCACGATGATGCTGTAGCACTGCATGATTTCCTGTTATTATTTTTATTTTTCTCTTGTGTAGAAATACAAGAGAGCATGATAAATCGCAAAAACAATTGGTTCTGTTGTCATATTGAGCTAGTAGAAATTTAGAATAAGAACATTATCGAGAGGATAACAGTGTCAACTGCAACATGAAGTGTACGAACTGTTCTCCTCACTCTCACGCACTGTTTATTATCCATATAAAGAAGAGAGGAGAGTACTAGGATCAATCAACTTGAGATATATTTATCGAATCGAATAATGAGCATCGCACAAATATTCCATGGATCATGTAAATTGTAATCATCTTTATGGGTTTGAAGCCGAAATAAAATGTCATTTTTAACCGATAAAGTAACCATGCATTATCATGTCAAGGAAGAAGCATCACAATTTTGATGAATGACTTGAACATGAAATAAACTTATGAGTGAATATTGTATTGTGTTTTCGTTGAGAAATTGTGGTGCTACGTATGTTCATAGAGGACTAGGTCAGTGTGTGATTAGTTGGTATTGTAACACACAACTCATTGAATAGATGTAGGACGTGTGTGCTGCTCTAGTCATGTCCTTATGTTAATAGAGTATGTGTGGGAGATAGCGCGAACGCAGTCTCCCGCTACCAAAAATTACGCACCCGAGTTACCCACATTTGGGGTAATCGCAGGGGTCAGCAACACCGGAGTGCAATGGTGAGCCTCACCCTGGGGGAACCACCTTCATGATCATGGTATCCCCTGTGCCAGGTAAGTATGATTTTGTGGGTGGACGGAGGAAGGCCAATGACATTCCCTGACAGCCGTAAACAACTCTTCCGATAGAAACAAGAAAGCAGAAGAACACACTAGTGGATCGCGATGAAAGCATAACCTTCCGGTTATCATTGAATATCTTACACAAAAAGTGACTATCAAATAGTCGAAATCATAAAATTACAATTCGAAAATGAAATTTTTTCTCACACTTGGATGGGTAACTGCGCTATTTCTGAGCAACGGTATGAAGTCTACAAAAAGCTGAAAACTATAGAGTAGCACACCATGTGCAAAAGGCTTCAACACGAAAGCAAATTTGTTGCGCTTTACTTTGAAGTAAGCTGTATTGATGGAGCTTCAATTGTGTGCATTATAAATTAAATCATATTTACTATAACTGAGATGTGACAACAGAAGGACACAACGTCTTGTGCATATAGTGGGGAAGATTGCTATATTGGAAAAATGTTCATAAAATAAACGAGCCAACGAAAACGAGACACTTCGAGAATGACCGATGTTTGCAACAATTAGCAATTTTTGGAGAGTTCAGTTTGAGATGATTTTATTTTCGTGGACCGGTCCCGGAGGTAGTGCAATACCGGGTCGATCCGCGGCAAAGCTGAAGCAAGCTTCTAACACTTCGCCATGATCCAAAAATCAGATTAATATCGTTGGAGCCGCGTGGGCTCCGTATCAGATATTAAGCTGATAAGAACAGATACTACACTTTGATCTTAGCCAAAAGGCCGAGAAGCGATACCGAACGAGTGATGCGACAGTCACCTCATTCAGAGTACTGAACGTATTTTACCAATCGGTTCAGTAACGCCGTGATAACGAGTAGATGCATTTATGAAGAGGCCTATAGACAAACAATTTAGAAACCACATTCAGAGTCACGTCCTAAAACTAAACGAGGATGTCGAAAAACCCTTAATCAATGGAACCCAGACTGTTCAGAAAAGTAACGTTAGCCATGCGATATATATAAGGTCGAAAGAAAACTATTTTTATATGATCATACACTGAGTATGGTGAGTAAATTCTGTGCAAATACTAGATATTCTATTAATATCGCACCGAATAATACAAAGCTGATCTATCAGGAATCAAAGAGCGCATGTGAATTGAAATGTGAAGTAAAGTTTCAGGTGTTGGATAACACACGGATTTGCCATTGCTGTGGTGCTCACTCTGGCTTCCTTTCAGAACGCATAAATCTTTCGCCTTTTACTAAAGATTTCCGTGGAAGGGGGCAACTCAATGAGTCTAACCTAATTTCTTTGGTGGCTTGCCTCGCAAGCCTTATAAATCTAAAATCAAAACGATTCACACCAATTAATGATGAGGCCACTGGAAATTTTTGAACTGCGTGAACTAATAGAGGGGCACGCAAAGTCAAAATTTCACCATTAGGCATCACAGCAAACGAGTGCATACACATTAACAACACACACCAGATTTTCATCAATATGCTGGAGATTCGCTTTGATAACCCCAATTATTTTTCATCAATCTCTCTATTTTGCTTGCACACCCCATCCATCAATGTATATGATTGAAATAGTGAGCCTGGATACATTTTTGGTATATAGAGGATGCAAAGCTAATTGATACTACAAACAACAAAGTGAGTGCATCTCAACAATAAGATTATTTGATTCAAAATAACAAGGTCAAACAAGAGACCACAAAATTTAGTGTGTGCTTTAGACACGGTTTAGATACGATACCAGTAAAACGTGGTAAAGGGAACAGTGAAAATTCAAGTGAGACAAGCACTTTTGAACAATCATAATAACTGCACTGAGAGTGATTAATAAAGAACCAAATCACGATGATGCTGTAGCACTGCATGATTTTCTGTTATTATTTTTATTTTTCTCTTGTGTAGAAATACAAGAGAGCATGATAAATCGCAAAAACAATTGGTTCTGTTGTCATATTGAGCTAGTAGAAATTTAGAATAAGAACATTATCGAGAGGATAACAGTGTCAACTGCAACATGAAGTGTACGAACTGTTCTCCTCACTCTCACGCACTGTTTATTATCCATATAAAGAAGAGAGGAGAGTACTAGGATCAATCAACTTGAGATATATTTATCGAATCGAATAATGAGCATCGCACAAATATTCCATGGATCATGTAAATTGTAATCATCTTTATGGGTTTGAAGCCGAAATAAAATGTCATTTTTAACCGATAAAGTAACCATGCATTGTCATGTCAAGGAAGAAGCATCACAATTTTGATGAATGACTTGAACATGAAATAAACTTATGAGTGAATATTGTATTGTGTTTTCGTTGAGAAATTGTGGTGCTACGTATGTTCATAGAGGACTAGGTCAGTGTGTGATTAGTTGGTATTGTAACACACAACTCATTGAATAGATGTAGGACGTGTGTGCTGCTCTAGTCATGTCCTTATGTTAATAGAGTATGTGTGGGAGATAGCGCGAACGCAGTCTCCCGCTACCAAAAATTACGCACCCGAGTTACCCACATTTGGGGTAATCGCAGGGGTCAGCAACACCGGAGTGCAATGGTGAGCCTCACCCTGGGGGAACCACCTTCATGATCATGGTATCCCCTGTGCCAGGTAAGTATGATTTTGTGGGTGGACGGAGGAAAGCCAATGACATTCCCTGACAGCCGTAAACAACTCTTCCGATAGAAACAAGAAAACAGAAGAACACACTAGTGGATCGCGATGAAAGCATAACCTTCCGGTTATCATTGAATATCTTACACAAAAAGTGACTATCAAATAGTCAAAATCATAAAATTACAATTCGAAAATGAAATTTTTTCTCACACTTGGATGGGTAACTGCGCTATTTCTGAGCAACGGTATGAAGTCTACAAAAAGCTGAAGACTATAGAGTAGCACACCATGTGCATGTGCAAAAGGCTTCAACACGAAAGCAAATTTGTTGCGCTTTACTTTGAAGTAAGCTGTATTGATGGAGCTTCAATTGTGTGCATTATAAATTAAATCATATTTACTATAACTGAGATGTGACAACAGAAGGACACAACGTCTTGTGCATATAGTGGGGAAGATTGCTATATTGGAAAAATGTTCATAAAATAAACGAGCCAACGAAAACGAGACACTTCGAGAATGACCGATGTTTGCAACAATTAGCAATTTTTGGAGAGTTCAGTTTGAGATGATTTTATTTTCGTGGACCGGTCCCGGAGGTAGTGCAATACCGGGTCGATCCGCGGCAAAGCTGAAGCAAGCTTCTAACACTTCGCCATGATCCAAAAATCAGATTAATATCGTTGGAGCCGCGTGGGCTCCGTATCAGATATTAAGCTGATAAGAACAGATACTACACTTTGATCTTAGCCAAAAGGCCGAGAAGCGATACCGAACGAGTGATGCGACAGTCACCTCATTCAGAGTACTGAACGTATTTTACCAATCGGTTCAGTAACGCCGTGATAACGAGTAGATGCATTTATGAAGAGGCCTATAGACAAACAATTTAGAAACCACATTCAGAGTCACGTCCTAAAACTAAACGAGGATGTCGAAAAACCCTTAATCAATGGAACCCAGACTGTTCAGAAAAGTAACGTTAGCCATGCGATATATATAAGGTCGAAAGAAAACTATTTTTATATGATCATACACTGAGTATGGTGAGTAAATTCTGTGCAAATACTAGATATTCTATTAATATCGCACCGAATAATACAAAGCTGATCTATCAGGAATCAAAGAGCGAATGTGAATTGAAATGTGAAGTAAAGTTTCAGGTGTTGGATAACACACGGATTTGCCATTGCTGTGGTGCTCACTCTGGCTTCCTTTCAGAACGCATAAATCTTTCGCCTTTTACTAAAGATTTCCGTGGAAGGGGGCAACTCAATGAGTCTAACCTAATTTCTTTGGTGGCTTGCCTCGCAAGCCTTATAAATCTAAAATCAAAACGATTCACACCAATTAATGATGAGGCCACTGGAAATTTTTGAACTGCGTGAACTAATAGAGGGGCACGCAAAGTCAAAATTTCACCATTAGGCATCACAGCAAACGAGTGCATACACATTAACAACACACACCAGATTTTCATCAATATGCTGGAGATTCGCTTTGATAACCCCAATTATTTTTCATCAATCTCTCTATTTTGCTTGCACACCCCATCCATCAATGTATATGATTGAAATAGTGAGCCTGGATACATTTTTGGTATATACAGGATGCAAAGCTAATTGATACTACAAACAACAAAGTGAGTGCATCTCAACAATAAGATTATTTGATTCAAAATAACAAGGTCCAACAAGAGACCACAAAATTTAGTGTGTGCTTTAGACACGGTTTAGATACGATACCAGTAAAACGTGGTAAAGGGAACAGTGAAAATTCAAGTGAGACAAGCACTTTTGAACAATCATAATAACTGCACTGAGAGGGATTAATAAAGAACCAAATCACGATGATGCTGTAGCACTGCATGATTTCCTGTTATTATTTTTATTTTTCTCTTGTGTAGAAATACAAGAGAGCATGATAAATCGCAAAAACAATTGGTTCTGTTGTCATATTGAGCTAGTAGAAATTTAGAATAAGAACATTATCGAGAGGATAACAGTGTCAACTGCAACATGAAGTGTACGAACTGTTCTCCTCACTCTCACGCACTGTTTATTATCCATATAAAGAAGAGAGGAGAGTACTAGGATCAATCAACTTGAGATATATTTATCGAATCGAATAATGAGCATCGCACAAATATTCCATGGATCATGTAAATTGTAATCATCTTTATGGGTTTGAAGCCGAAATAAAATGTCATTTTTAACCGATAAAGTAACCATGCATTATCATGTCAAGGAAGAAGCATCACAATTTTGATGAATGACTTGAACATGAAATAAACTTATGAGTGAATATTGTATTGTGTTTTCGTTGAGAAATTGTGGTGCTACGTATGTTCATAGAGGACTAGGTCAGTGTGTGATTAGTTGGTATTGTAACACACAACTCATTGAATAGATGTAGGACGTGTGTGCTGCTCTAGTCATGTCCTTATGTTAATAGAGTATGTGTGGGAGATAGCGCGAACGCAGTCTCCCGCTACCAAAAATTACGCACCCGAGTTACCCACATTTGGGGTAATCGCAGGGGTCAGCAACACCGGAGTGCAATGGTGAGCCTCACCCTGGGGGAACCACCTTCATGATCATGGTATCCCCTGTGCCAGGTAAGTATGATTTTGTGGGTGGACGGAGGAACGCCAATGACATTCCCTGACAGCCGTAAACAACTCTTCCGATAGAAACAAGAAAGCAGAAGAACACACTAGTGGATCGCGATGAAAGCATAACCTTCCGGTTATCATTGAATATCTTACACAAAAAGTGACTATCAAATAGTCGAAATCATAAAATTACAATTCGAAAATGAAATTTTTTCTCACACTTGGATGGGTAACTGCGCTATTTCTGAGCAACGGTATGAAGTCTACAAAAAGCTGAAGACTATAGAGTAGCACACCATGTGCATGTGCAAAAGGCTTCAACACGAAAGCAAATTTGTTGCGCTTTACTTTGAAGTAAGCTGTATTGATGGAGCTTCAATTGTGTGCATTATAAATTAAATCATATTTACTATAACTGAGATGTGACAACAGAAGGACACAACGTCTTGTGCATATAGTGGGGAAGATTGCTATATTGGAAAAATGTTCATAAAATAAACGAGCCAACGAAAACGAGACACTTCGAGAATGACCGATGTTTGCAACAATTAGCAATTTTTGGAGAGTTCAGTTTGAGATGATTTTATTTTCGTGGACCGGTCCCGGAGGTAGTGCAATACCGGGTCGATCCGCGGCAAAGCTGAAGCAAGCTTCTAACACTTCGCCATGATCCAAAAATCAGATTAATATCGTTGGAGCCGCGTGGGCTCCGTATCAGATATTAAGCTGATAAGAACAGATACTACACTTTGATCTTAGCCAAAAGGCCGAGAAGCGATACCGAACGAGTGATGCGACAGTCACCTCATTCAGAGTACTGAACGTATTTTACCAATCGGTTCAGTAACGCCGTGATAACGAGTAGATGCATTTATGAAGAGGCCTATAGACAAACAATTTAGAAACCACATTCAGAGTCACGTCCTAAAACTAAACGAGGATGTCGAAAAACCCTTAATCAATGGAACCCAGACTGTTCAGAAAAGTAACGTTAGCCATGCGATATATATAAGGTCGAAAGAAAACTATTTTTATATGATCATACACTGAGTATGGTGAGTAAATTCTGTGCAAATACTAGATATTCTATTAATATCGCACCGAATAATACAAAGCTGATCTATCAGGAATCAAAGAGCGAATGTGAATTGAAATGTGAAGTAAAGTTTCAGGTGTTGGATAACACACGGATTTGCCATTGCTGTGGTGCTCACTCTGGCTTCCTTTCAGAACGCATAAATCTTTCGCCTTTTACTAAAGATTTCCGTGGAAGGGGGCAACTCAATGAGTCTAACCTAATTTCTTTGGTGGCTTGCCTCGCAAGCCTTATAAATCTAAAATCAAAACGATTCACACCAATTAATGATGAGGCCACTGGAAATTTTTGAACTGCGTGAACTAATAGAGGGGCACGCAAAGTCAAAATTTCACCATTAGGCATCACAGCAAACGAGTGCATACACATTAACAACACACACCAGATTTTCATCAATATGCTGGAGATTCGCTTTGATAACCCCAATTATTTTTCATCAATCTCTCTATTTTGCTTGCACACCCCATCCATCAATGTATATGATTGAAATAGTGAGCCTGGATACATTTTTGGTATATACAGGATGCAAAGCTAATTGATACTACAAACAACAAAGTGAGTGCATCTCAACAATAAGATTATTTGATTCAAAATAACAAGGTCCAACAAGAGACCACAAAATTTAGTGTGTGCTTTAGACACGGTTTAGATACGATACCAGTAAAACGTGGTAAAGGGAACAGTGAAAATTCAAGTGAGACAAGCAC
>CANNZV010001452.1:0-153539 GCA_947561585.1 Caprella mutica | reverse complement strand
CTACTGCAAAGGACCTATCTACAGTAAGGGATCTATTTACAGCGAAGGATCAAACTACAGCAAAGGATCTATCTACAGCAAAGGATCTATCTACAGCATAGGATTTATCTACAGCAAAGGATCTATCTACAGTAAGGGATCTTTTTGCAGCGAAGGATCAATCTACAGCAAAGGATCAATTTACAGCGAAGAATCGATCTACAGCAAAGGATCTATCTACAGCAAAGGATCTATCTAATGCAAAGGATCTATCTACAATCAAGGATTTATCTACTGCAAAGGATCTATCTACAGCAAAGGATCAATCTATAGCGGAGGATCTATCTACAGCAAAGGATCTATCTACAGCAAAAAATCTATCTACAGTCAAGGATTTATCTACTGCAAAGGATCTATCTACAGCAAAGAATTAATCTACAGTTAAGGATCTATTTACAGCAAAAGATCTTTCTACAACAGAGGATCTTTCTACATTAAAGGATCTATCTACAGCAAATGATCTATCTACAGCAGAGTGATCTATCTACAGAAAATGATCTATCTACAGCAAAGAATCTATCTACACCAAAGGATCTTTCTACAGCAAAAGATCTGTCAACAGCAAAGGATCTTTCTACTGCAAAGGAACTATTTACAGCAGAAGATCTTTCTACAGCAGAAGATCTTTCTACGGCAAAGTATCTCTCTACAGCAAAGGATCTATTTACAGTATTGGATCTATCAACAGCAAAGGTTTTATCAACAGTAATGGATCTATCTACAGAAAAGGATCTATCTACAGAGAAGGATTTATCTACAGCGAAGGATCTATCTACAGCAAAGGATCTATCTGCAGCAAAGGATCTATCTACGGGAAAGGATTTTTCATTTATTTATAGCAAAGAATCTTAGATCTATTTACAGCAAAGGATCTATCTACGATAAATGATCTATCTACTACAAAATATCTATCTACAGCAAAGGATCTATCTACATTAAAAGATCTATCTTCAGCAATGGATCAATCTACAGCGAAGGATTTATCTTCAGCAAAGGATCTAATTACAGCAGAGGAACTTTATACAGCAAAGGATCAATATAAAGAAAAGGATCTATCTACAGCAAAGTAATCTATCTGCAGTAAGGGATCTATCTACAGCAAAGAATCTATCTACACCAAAGGATCTTTCTACAGTGCAGAATCTGTCAACAGCAAATGATCTATCTACAGCAAATGATCTATTTACAGCAAAAGATCTTTTTACAACAATGGATCTTTCTACATTAAAGGATCTATCTACAGCAAAGGATCTATCTACGAGAAAGGATTTTTCATTTATTTATAGCAAAGAATCTTAAATCTATTTACAGCAAAGGATCTATCTACGATAAATGATCTATCTACTACAAAAGATCTATCTACAGTGAAGGATCTATCTACATTGAAGAATCTATCTACAGCAATGGATCAATCTACAGCGAAGGATCTATCTTCAGCAAAGGATCTTTCTACAGAATAGGATCTATTTACAGCAAAGGATCTATCTACAATATGTGATCTATTTACAGCGAAGGATCTATCTACAGCTGAGGATCTATCTACAGCAAATGATGAATCTATAGCAAAGGATATATCTACAGTAAAGGAACTCTATACAGCCAAAGGATCCATTTACAACAAAGAATCTATGTACAACAAAGTATCTATCCACAGCAGTGGATCTATTTATTGCGGAGAATCTTTCTACAGCAAAGGATCTATCTTCAGCAAATGATCTTTCTACAGAATAGGATCTATCTACAGCAAAGGATATATCTACAATATGTGATCTATTTACATCAAAGGATCTATCTACAGCTGAGGGTCTATCTACAGCATATGATCAATCTATAGCAAAAGATATATCTACAGTAAAGGAACTCTATACAGCCAAAGGATCCATTTACAGCAAAGGCTCTATTTACAACAAAGAATCTATCTACAGCAAAGGATCTATCTACAGTCAAGGATTTATCTATTGCAAAGGATCTATCTACAGTCAAGGATTTATCTATTGCAAAGGATCTATCTACAGCAAAGGATTAATCTACAGTTAAGGATCTATCTTAAGCAAAGTATCTATCTACAGCAAAGGATCTATCTACAGTCAAGGATTTATCTATTGCAAAGGATCTATATACAGAAAAGGATTAATCTACAGTTTAGTATCTATCTTAAGCAAAGGATCTATCTACAGTAAAGGGTCTATCTAAAGCCAATGATCTATCTACAACAAAGGATCTAATTACAGCAGAAGAACTTTATACAGCAAAGGATCAATCTACAGCAAAGGATCTATCTACAGCAAAGTAATTTATCTGCAGTAAGAGATCTATTTACAGCAAAGCATCTATCTACAGCAAGGGATCTATCGACAGCAAAGGATCTATCTACAGCAAAGGATCCATCTACAGCAAAGGATCTATCTACAGTCAAAAATCTATCTACTGCAAAGGATCTGTCTACAGCAAAGGATCTGTCCACAGCAAAGGATCTATCTACAACAAAGAATCTATCTACAGCAAAGAATATATGTTCAGAAAAGAATCTATTAACAGCAGAGGATCTATCTACAGCGAAGGATCTATCTACAGTAAATGAACTATATACAGCAAATGATCCATCTACAGTCAAGGATCTATCAACAGCAAAGGATCTATCTACAGCAAAAGATCTATTAACAGCAAAAGTTCTATATTCTGCAAAAGATCTATCTACAGTAAAGGATCTATCTACAGGCAAGTATCTATCTACAGCAAAGGATCTATCTACAGCAAAGGATTTATCTACAGCAAAGGATCCATCTACAGCAAAGGATCTATCTTCAGCAAAGGATCTTTCTACAGAATAGGATCTATCTACAGCAAAGGATCTTTCTATAATATGTGCTCTATTTACAGCAAAGTATCTATCTACAGCAATAGATCTATCAACAGCAAATGATCAATCTGTAGCAAAGGATATATCTACAATAATGGAACTCTATACAGCCAAAGGATTCATTTACAGCAAAGGATCTATCTACAACAAATGATCTATCTACAGCAAAAGATCTATTTATAGCGGAGAATCTTTCTACAGCAAAGGATCTACTACAGCAAAGGACTTATCTTCATCAAAGGATCTATCTACAGCTAAGGATCTATCTACAGCAAAGGACCTATATACAGTATGGTATCTATTTACAGCGAAGGATCAATCTACAGCAAAGGATCTTTTTGCAGCGAAGGATCAATCTACAGTAAGGGATCTTTTTGCAGCGAAGGATCAATCTACAGCAAAGGATCTATGTACAGCAAAGGATCTATCTACAGTCAAGGATTTATCTACTGCAAAGGATCTATCTACAGCAAAGGATTAATCTACAGTTAAGGATCTATCTTAAGCAAAGGATCTATCAACAGCAAAGGATCTATCTACAGCAAAGAATCTATCTACACCGAAGGATCTTTCTACAGTGCAGGATCTGTCAACAGCAAAGGATCTATCTCCAGCAAATGATCTATTTACAGCAAAAGATCTTTCTGCAACAGAGGATCTTTCTACATTAAAGGATCTATCTACAGCAAATGATCTATCTACAGCAGAGTGATCTATCTACAGAAAATGATCTATCTACAGCAAAGAATCTATCTACACCAAAGAATCTTTCTACAGCGAAAGATCTGTCAACAGCAAAGGATCTTTCTACTGCAAAGGATCTATTTACAGCAAAGGATCTATCTACGATAAATGATCTATCTACTACAAAAGATCTATCTACAGTGAAGGATCTATCTACATTGAAGAATCTATCTACAGCAATGGATCAATCTACAGCGAAGGATCTATCTTCAGCAAAGGATCTTTCTACAGAATAGGATCTATTTACAGCAAAGGATCTATCTACAATATGTGATCTATTTACAGCGAAGGATCTATCTACAGCTGAGGATCTATCTACAGCAAATGATGAATCTATAGCAAAGGATATATCTACAGTAAAGGAACTCTATACAGCCAAAGGATCCATTTACAACAAAGAATCTATGTACAACAAAGTATCTATCCACAGCAGTGGATCTATTTATTGCGGAGAATCTTTCTACAGCAAAGGATCTATCTTCAGCAAATGATCTTTCTACAGAATAGGATCTATCTACAGCAAAGGATATATCTACAATATGTGATCTATTTACATCAAAGGATCTATCTACAGCTGAGGGTCTATCTACAGCATATGATCAATCTATAGCAAAAGATATATCTACAGTAAAGGAACTCTATACAGCCAAAGGATCCATTTACAGCAAAGGCTCTATTTACAACAAAGAATCTATCTACAGCAAAGGATCTATCTACAGTCAAGGATTTATCTATTGCAAAGGATCTATCTACAGTCAAGGATTTATCTATTGCAAAGGATCTATCTACAGCAAAGGATTAATCTACAGTTAAGGATCTATCTTAAGCAAAGTATCTATCTACAGCAAAGGATCTATCTACAGTCAAGGATTTATCTATTGCAAAGGATCTATATACAGAAAAGGATTAATCTACAGTTTAGTATCTATCTTAAGCAAAGGATCTATCTACAGTAAAGGGTCTATCTAAAGCCAATGATCTATCTACAACAAAGAATCTAATTACAGCAGAAGAACTTTATACAGCAAAGGATCAATCTACAGCAAAGGATCTATCTACAGCAAAGTAATTTATCTGCAGTAAGAGATCTATTTACAGCAAAGCATCTATCTACAGCAAGGGATCTATCGACAGCAAAGGATCTATCTACAGCAAAGGATCCATCTACAGCAAAGGATCTATCTACAGTCAAAAATCTATCTACTGCAAAGGATCTGTCTACAGCAAAGGATCTGTCCACAGCAAAGGATCTATCTACAACAAAGAATCTATCTACAGCAAAGAATATATGTTCAGAAAAGAATCTATTAACAGCAGAGGATCTATCTACAGCGAAGGATCTATCTACAGTAAATGAACTATATACAGCAAATGATCCATCTACAGTCAAGGATCTATCAACAGCAAAGGATCTATCTACAGCAAAAGATCTATTAACAGCAAAAGTTCTATATTCTGCAAAAGATCTATCTACAGTAAAGGATCTATCTACAGGCAAGTATCTATCTACAGCAAAGGATCTATCTACAGCAAAGGATTTATCTACAGCAAAGGATCCATCTACAGCAAAGGATCTATCTTCAGCAAAGGATCTTTCTAAAGAATAGGATCTATCTACAGCAAAGGATCTTTCTATAATATGTGCTCTATTTACAGCAAAGTATCTATCTACAGCAATAGATCTATCAACAGCAAATGATCAATCTGTAGCAAAGGATATATCTACAATAATGGAACTCTATACAGCCAAAGGATTCATTTACAGCAAAGGATCTATCTACAACAAATGATCTATCTACAGCAAAAGATCTATTTATAGCGGAGAATCTTTCTACAGCAAAGGATCTACTACAGCAAAGGACTTATCTTCATCAAAGGATCTATCTACAGCTAAGGATCTATCTACAGCAAAGGACCTATATACAGTATGGTATCTATTTACAGCGAAGGATCAATCTACAGCAAAGGATCTTTTTGCAGCGAAGGATCAATCTACAGTAAGGGATCTTTTTGCAGCGAAGGATCAATCTACAGCAAAGGATCTATGTACAGCAAAGGATCTATCTACAGTCAAGGATTTATCTACTGCAAAGGATCTATCTACAGCAAAGGATTAATCTACAGTTAAGGATCTATCTTAAGCAAAGGATCTATCAACAGCAAAGGATCTATCTACAGCAAAGAATCTATCTACACCGAAGGATCTTTCTACAGTGCAGGATCTGTCAACAGCAAAGGATCTATCTCCAGCAAATGATCTATTTACAGCAAAAGATCTTTCTGCAACAGAGGATCTTTCTACATTAAAGGATCTATCTACAGCAAATGATCTATCTACAGCAGAGTGATCTATCTACAGAAAATGATCTATCTACAGCAAAGAATCTATCTACACCAAAGAATCTTTCTACAGCGAAAGATCTGTCAACAGCAAAGGATCTTTCTACTGCAAAGGATCTATTTACAGCAAAGGACCTATCTACAGTAAGGGATCTATTTACAGCGAAGGATCAAACTACAGCAAAGGATCTATCTACAGCAAAGGATCTATCTACAGCATAGGATCTATCTACAGCAAAGGATCTATCTACAGTAAGGGATCTTTTTGCAGCGAAGGATCAATCTACAGCAAAGGATCTATTTACAGCGAAGAATCGATCTACAGCAAAGGATCTATCTACAGCAAAGGATCTATCTACAATCAAGGATTTATCTACTGCAAAGGATCTATCTACAGCGAAGGATCAATCTACAGTTAAGGATCTATCAACAGCAAAGGATCTATCTACAGCAAAAGATCTATTAACAGCAAAAGTTCTATATTCTGCAAAATATCTATCTACAACAAAGGATCTATCTACAGGCAAGTATCTATCTACAGCAAAGGATCTATCTACAGCAAAAGATTTATCCACAGCAAAGGATCACTCTACAGCAAAGGATCTATCTACAGTCAAGGATTTATCTATTGCAGAGGATCTATCTACAGTCAATGATTTATCTATTGCAAAGGATCTATCTACAGCAAAGGATTAATCTACAGTTAAGGATCTATCTTAAGCAAAGTATCTATCTACAACAAAGGATCTATCTACAGTCAAGGATTTATCTATTGCAAAGGATCTATCTACAGAAAAGGATTAATCTACAGTTAAGTATCTATCTTAAGCAAAGGATCTATCTACAGCAAAGGATCAATCTAAAGCCAATGATCTATCTACAACAAAGGATCTAATTACAGCAGAAGAACTTTATACAGCAAAGGATCAATCTACAGCAAAGGATCTATCTACAGCAAAGTAATTTATCTGCAGTAAGAGATCTATTTACAGCAAAGCATCTATCTACAGCAAGGGATCTATCGACAGTAAAGGATCTATCTACAGCAAAGGATCCATCTACAGCAAAGGATCTATCTACAGTCAAAAATCTATCTACTGCAAAGGATCTGTCCACAGCAAAGGATCTGTCCACAGCAAAATATCTATCTACAACAAAGAATCTATCTACAGCAAAAGATCTATTAACAGCAAAAGTTCTATATTCTGCAAAATATCTATCTACAGCAAATGATCTATCTACAGGCAAGTATCTATCTACAGCAAAGGATCTATCTACAGCAAAGGATTTATCCACAGCAAAGGATCACTCTACAGCAAAGGATCTATCTTCAGCAAAGGATCTTTCTACAGAATAGGATCTATCTACAGCAAAGGATCTTTCAATAATATGTGCTCTATTTACAGCAAAAGATCTATTTATAGCGGAGAATCTTTCTACAGCAAAGGATCTACTACAGCAAAGGATCTATCTACAGCAAAAGATCTATTTATAGCGGAAAATCTTTCTACAGCAAAGGATCTACTACAGCAAAGGATCTATCTTCAGCAAAGGATCTATCTACAGCTAAGGATCTATCTACAGCAAAGGACCTATATACAGTATGGGATTTATTTACAGCGAAGGATCAATCTACAGCAAAGGATCTATCTACAGCAAAGGATCTATCTAAAGCATAGGATCTATCTACAGTAAGGGATCTTTTTGCAGCGAAGGATCAATCTACAGCAAAGGATCTAGGTACAGCAAAGGATCTATCTACAGTCAAGGATTTATCTACTGCAAAGGATCTATCTACAGCAAAGGATTAATCTACAGTTAAGGATCTATCTTAAGCAAAGGATCTATCTACAGCAAAGGATCTATCAACAGCAAAGAATCTATCTACACCGAATGATCTTTCTACAGTGCAGGATCTGTCAACAGCAAAGGATCTATCTCCAGCAAATGATCTATTTACAGCAAAAGATCTTTCTGCAACAGAGGATCTTTCTACATTAAAGGATCTATCTACAGCAAATGATCTATCTACAGCAGAGTGATCTATCTACAGAAAATGATCTATCTACAGCAAAGAATCTATCTACACCAAAGGATCTTTCTACAGCGAAAGATCTGTCAACAGCAAAGGATCTTTCTACTGCAAAGGATCTATTTACAGCAGAAGATCTTTCTACAGCAGAGGATCTTTCTACAGCAAAGTATCTCTCTACAGCAAAGGATCTATTTAGAGTATTGGATCTATCAACAGCAAAGGTTTTATCAACAGTAATGGATCTATCTACAGAAAAGGATCTATCTACAGAGAAGGATTTATCTACAGCGAAGGATCTATCTACAGCAAAGGATCTATCTACATCAAAGGATCTATCTACAGCAAAGGACCTATCTACAGTAAGGGATCTATTTACAGCGAAGGATCAATCTACAGCAAAGGATCTACTGCGGCAAAGGATCGATCTTCAGCAAAGGATCTATCTAGAGCAAAGGATCTATCTACTGCAAAGGACCTATCTACAGTAAGGGATCTATTTACAGCGAAGTATCAAACTACAGCAAAGGATCTATCTACAGCAAAGGATCTATCTACAGCATAGGATTTATCTACAGCAAAGGATCTATCTACAGTAAGGGATCTTTTTGCAGCGAAGGATCAATCTACAGCAAAGGATCAATTTACAGCGAAGAATCGATCTACAGCAAAGGATCTATCTACAGCAAAGGATCTATCTAATGCAAAGGATCTATCTACAATCAAGGATTTATCTACTGCAAAGGATCTATCTACAGCAAAGGATCAATCTACAGCAAAGGATCTATCTACAGCAAAGGATCTATCTACAGCAAAAAATCTATCTACAGTCAAGGATTTATCTAATGCAAAGGATCTATCTACAGCAAATAATTAATCTACAGTTAAGGATCTATTTACAGCAAAAGATCTTTCTACAACAGAGGATCTTTCTACATTAAAGGATCTATCTACAGCAAATGATCTATCTACAGCAGAGTGATCTATCAACAGAAAATGATCTATCTACAGCAAAGAATCTATCTACACCAAAGGATCTTTCTACAGCAAAAGATCTGTCAACAGCAAAGGATCTTTCTACTGCAAAGGAACTATTTACAGCAGAAGATCTTTCTACAGCAGAGGATCTTTCTACGGCAAAGTATCTCTCTACAGCAAAGGATCTATTTACAGTATTGGATCTATCAACAGCAAAGGTTTTATCAACAGTAATGGATCTATCTACAGAAAAGGATCTATCTACAGAGAAGGATTTATCTACAGCGAAGGATCTATCTACAGCATAGGACCTATATACAGTATGGGATTTATTTACAGCGAAGGATCAATCTACAGCAAAGGATCTATCTACAGCAAAGGATCTATCTAAAGCATAGGATCTATCTACAGTAAGGGATCTTTTTGCAGCGAAGGATCAATCTACAGCAAAGGATCTATGTACAGCAAAGGATCTATCTACAGTCAAGGATTTATCTACTGCAAAGGATCTATCTACAGCAAAGGATTAATCTACAGTTAAGGATCTATCTTAAGCAAAGGATCTATCTACAGCAAAGGATCTATCTAGAGCAAAGAATCTATCTACACCGAAGGATCTTTCTACAGTGCAGGATCTGTCAACAGCAAAGGATCTATCTCCAGCAAATGATCTATTTACAGCAAAAGATCTTTCTGCAACAGAGGATCTTTCTACATTAAAGGATTTATCTACAGCAAATGATCTATCTACAGCAGAGTGATCTATCTACAGAAAATGATCTATCTACAGCAAAGAATCTATCTACACCAAAGAATCTTTCTACAGCAAAAGATCTGTCAACAGCAAAGGATCTTTCTACTGCAAAGGATCTATTTACAGCAGAAGATCTTTCTACAGCAGAGGATCTTTCTACAGCAAAGTATCTCTCTACAGCAAAGGATCTATTTAGAGTATTGGATCTATCAACAGCAAAGGTTTTATCTACAGCAAAGGATCTATCTACAGCAAAGGATCTATCTACAGCAAAGGACCTATCTACAGTAAGGGATCTATTTACAGCGAAGGATCAATCTACAGCAAAGGATCTACTGCAGCAAAGGATCAATCTTCAGCAAAGGATCTATCTAGAGCAAAGGATCTATCTACAGCAAAGGACCTATCTACAGTAAGGGATCTATTTACAGCGAAGGATCAAACTACAGCAAAGGATCTATCTACAGCAAAGGATCTATCTACAGCATAGGATCTATCTACAGCAAAGGATCTATCTACAGTAAGGGATCTTTTTGCAGCGAAGTATTAAATTGCCCTTTTCCTATGGGATTGATAGTAAATTATCACCTATTTTCTAAGTAGATGAGGCTTGTTAATAAACTTATCCCATAGGGCAAAATAAGTCTCCGGGTTCGTTACAATTGTTGTATTATCTTAACTTGAAGAGACTTGGAGGTAATTGATTGAATTCTATTAAACTGACAAATGACTAAACGGTAAAAGTTTTTAGGAAGTAAATTAAACACAAGGAAGTTTTAAATGGGTGTACTTATATTAAAGTTCGAATAGTACAGAGTTCTAAGACTTACGCACAAGTCTTCAAATAACACAACACAAGTTTTAAATAAACTAGCGGTTGAGTAAACTTAAGGGTTCAAAATAAACAAGGGTTTGAGTTGCCGCCTCACGAAACCCGTGGATGGACAAGTCCGACCGGACTTGGTCCGACCAACCAGTCTTCAAGAGACCATCGCGAACTATGAACACTTTAGTTATGTGCCTATGGTATTTAAAGGATGAACTGGAGAGTCCAACCTTCCAGTGAGTGAATAAACTTCTGTTAAGGCACTGATAGTACTTTTCAAAGATGTTTTTCTACTCACTGCAGATAGAAATAACACACAATGCATTATTCAAATTTAACACGCTAGTGGTAATGGCTTTCTATACGATTAACATATAGATCGATCAGATTTACTAATAGTTCATTTTAGTGAAACCTGATTTACTAATAAACATCCAAATTTAAGCATACTATTTCAGAGTCCTGTTTAACCTATACATGATCAGAAATGTTACAAGTTCCTAACTATTAATTAAGTATTTCAATTAGAATAATTGAAGTACTTACTTAATTCTTTTTAAATTAATTAAGTATTAATTTCAATTCTATCTATAGAAAAAGAACTCAATATTCTAAGTTGTATAACTGATTTACAAAGTTCATGAAGTTATATAACTTAGTACAAATTATAAAGTTATATTCTGAGTTACAAGTTATAGCTCTGGGTTACAAGTTATAAAGTTATGTTCTGAAGTTACAAGTTATATTAGGGCTTACATCAAAGCTATTCGTTTATAATTATATTCAAGCTCCTAGCGAGAATAACATGACCATAAATTTAACTAGCATTTCCTTCTAATGAACAGTGTACAAGATTAAAAAGATTATGTCTGATTAAATGATTATCAAATCATAGAAATTGAAAGATTAAGTAAAGATACAAGTTCAGCGTATTAACAATCTTTCTATTGTTAATATCACTCCCCCCTTCATGTTTCAACCGACTTGTCGGTTGAATTTCAATTTCTAAACCCTTATTATCGAAATCCAATCGAAAAAATATCCTAACAAATTTCGAACAACACTCGGAAAACATCCTATGAAATTTTTTAAAATTTCTAAGTCCGAAACATAAGTATATCTATTAAAACAAAAGAAATTCAATCACTCGATTCATGTATTATGAATTTCAGATTAAAATTTGATCTGCTAAATAGATCAGTCTTTTCATCATAAAGATTGGGTGTACAAAAATATGATGACAAGACAATTCCTATCATATATGTAATCATGAATTCTACCTCTGGTCAAGATATTAAATCAAAATAGAGTAAAAATTTATAAGTTATTCTACTCATATTCAGAAACATACATCAAAAATATATTTTCATTTTATGGAATTTATTTAACTAATAAAGATATTCAAATATCTAACCTTGTTTATAATTATTCAAAATTGAACCTGAAATCCCATTTCATCCAGTTCTAAAATTTCAAAACATGAAACATCAAATTACGAATCTCAAATTCAAGTTGAACAATCATAAAACTTCAATCTATAACTGCTAAATTTATATTTTAATTTTTTTAAATAAAAGTAACCATTACCTTTCTAAAAATTAAATATTTATGTTCTCAATTCTTAAACACTTAAATGGAAATAGTATCCAAGTGAATGTCTAGTCATTGAAAACACCCTTAAAGTTTTTCTTCAAAATATAAAGTTTGTTTAATACTTTACTGCAATATAGTCCACCTATAAACATCTTACTTTCATTCAAGAACCAAAATTATAATGATTACAAATAAGATCATCAATAAAATCTAAGCATACGATTATAATATATCTACTATTATTATATCTTCTACTTCAAGCATCGTAATTTGAAACGTCGGAAATAAAGTTAAGTAATTTTCAAATGAAATTAATTTCAAAATCAATAGAGATTAATTACTTTTCATATTTCCAATGAATATAATCTATAATCAATAGAACTTAGTTAACTTTTATATCTCAAATGAATATAAGCTATAGTCAATAGAACCTAATTAACTTTTATATCTCAAATGAATATAATCTTACATCAAAATCGAAACTTCATTATAGTTTATTCTAATTCCAAAATATTCATTTCAAAATATATGAGTATAACTAAATTCGTTATTACTTATCTTAAACTTCTCTTTTCTTAAACTATGGTTATATATGTTATGTAATATCATATGAGCTATATTATTGGTTAGTATTCATCTATACTATTGTTAGCTTTACATAACTTATTTTTATTCGTATTGAATAAACATATTCAGATTTCGTTTAAAATATTCAATGAAATTAAAAGTTACTTTAAATCAAATGTTCAACTTCGAAATCTGTAAACTATCAAATGAAATCTTAAGTAATCCTTTAAAGAATTAATTTTCAAATAAACATCAATGATTAAATGCTCATAACCTGAATGTTTCAATAAGCAATTAATATTTAATCTTTCTTCAAAATAAATTCAAAGTATAGAAATCTAAGTTAATTGGACTAAAGTAATAATCCAAAATTTAGAATAATAAGATCAAGGTGAAATGATCTAAATGTGTCGGTACCATCAGAGAAGACTTCTCAAAGTAGGTACATGAGAGTTGAAGCCCCCATGTTCATTCTCCTCCTTCAGAATGAATGGTTCCCTCAGGTTACCGGGCATTGGTTTGTGACGTCACCAAATATGACTGCGAAGTCGTCACCAAGTATGACTGTGAAGTCATCATCAAGTATGACTGTGAAGTCATCATCCAGTATGACTGTGAAGACATCAACAAATATGAAAGGGAAGTCGTCACCAAATATGACTGAAGTCGTCACCAAGTATGCTCCACTGATCAGCCTTCTCGTCACCAGGCGTAGCTCGGCTTATCCTTTTCGGATCAACAAGTTACTGGTGTTGGATTGTTCCAACATCTGGTTTGTTATTGCTCTGCTCCAGTTTCTCGAGAGATGTTTTTCAAGTTTTGGGAAAAAATAAATCATTAATTTAAGTATAATTAGGATTACATTTTTACCTAACTATTACTTTTAGACTTACAGTTGAAGGATAATATTACTATTTTACTATTGCTAAAACATGATTGTTTTAATTATTTCCAAAATTTTGTACAATGATTCTACAAAATTCTTTAATATTATAGTATTGTTATAATCCTTCAAGTAATATCATAGTTTGATAATATATATCTCACATAACATTTATTTCAAAATATACCTCATTCAGTTTACAATACATATTCCTATTATTATAAAACTGTAAAGAAGGGGTTAGTTTATATATATAACATATTTTTCACTTAAAACTAGGTTCATGAAAATCTTGGACACAATCAAAACTGTTATGTTTCTTTTTATTGTTACGTTACTTTACAAGATTTTCACTTATAGTGATAAATTCATAGTAAAATCAAGTAATTCACCTTCAACCGATGTCTTGCCCATAACGTCAGATCGTCAGATGGATGGGGTTCATTGCTTTTGGTTAGCCTCCTTTACGTGTGTTTCTGCAATTACAGGTGAACTTTACTAGCTTATACAAGAAACTTACATCTTACATAGATTATTTATCTACCATTACATTACATTTCATCAATAATTATAAGTGTTAGTCAACATAATTTTCTTAATTACTCTTAACTTACAAACACACAGTTATTTATATATATTTTATGTTTCACTAAACATCAATGCATTATATATATATATAATTTACATTTCTTTAAACATCAGTGTATATGTAGTTACCCTTAAGAGTTAATGTTATTGATCTAACCATTGAAAGAAATTAATTGAACACAAACTATGTCGTTTTTAGCTATTCATTATATTTCGTTTTGTTCCTTTTATAATCATAAATTCTTGAACAGAATTAAATCTCATTAATTTTTTCATTTGCTTTAACTCAAGTTTAATGTATTCATTTACTTTTTCAAGTAATAATTTAAATATCATCAAGATTCTTGTTATCATTAAACTCAATACTCAAAAATATTTTCGTAATTCCCATTTATCACTAAAGAGCCTTTTACTCTTATTTCAGTATCATTAAACTTTTCAACAGTTTTCTTTATTTGAATCCATACATTATTTATTAAATTATATAACTGTCCCTTTTAAACTCAAACTTTTTAATTACATTTAAACTGCTATACTGAGTTTAATTAATAAATTCATATACGTAACATGAACGTATTTTACAATTCTCGTTACATTTATTTTTATGAAATAAATCCGTTCTATTCGATCGCTTTTATTATTTACGATTTCATTTTAATCCTTTTTATACTCATGTAAAATCAACTACATTCATTCTTTTATAAATCTTAAAATATTACGGTTCCCCCTTGAAATTTTTCTTTAAAAGAAGATTTTCTTTTCAGGGTATTTACTGTACTCTGGTTGACCTTTGAACCTGCAATTACTGTTTTCTTTTAGAAATATTTACCCTTACAGTTTAGAATGAATATTCTTTATGTATTAGGAATATCCCCTTTTTTCAAATATCAACATATAATTAATTATACATCTTGATTTATAACTTTCTAATATATTTATCTCACAATTCCATGTATAATCACACTTAATTACACTTCAATCCATTATTGTAATCTTTTTGGGGTCTAATTTTATTCTTCACTCTGAGAGGAATAAATAGAATGTTCCCCTGAGATTATTCTGAAATTCTTAGAGTCTATTTTATTCTTCATTCTGAGAGGAATAAATAGAATGTTCCCCTGAGATTATTCTGAAATTCTTAGAGTCTATTTTATTCTTCGTTCTGAGAGGAATAAATAGAATGTTCGCCTAACTTATGTTTGGAAATTCTTTAGGGTCTATTTTATTCTTCATTCTGAGAGGAATAAATAGAATGTTCCCCTTAAGATTGGATCAAACATTTCCTTGGTTATATATTTATATATTATCATATATAAAAGTTTTGACGAACTATCTTTTTCAGCAATTATTTTATATATCATTGTACATAAACATTAGAATTTAAGTACATGTATATTATATTGCATGTTTTCATTATTCATTATACATTCAATAATATTCGACTATTTATTTAGAATTCATTCCTAAATTTATATATCAAGAATTCAGTATCCTTAATTTAATTAACAAGTACAAACATTTTTATTTATCATCTTGAAAATCAAAAATTCAACATAAAATATTACACTTCTAGGAATTCACATTTAATGTGAAATAATATTAATTACAATATTTGCTTCATATCTTGTTATCATTCAAATCATTCGTTAAACTCTCCATTTGTTATGGTGTTTCAAATATTAGTTCCTGCTACATCTTGGATTGTATTACAATACAGTTCATAGAGAACAGTAGATTGAATTACTTCATGTCATTTAATTATAAATAACTATTAATTCTTATTCATACATTGTTCTTTCAGGTTCTAATTCCCACACAAGTAATAACTTATAGTACTTCAGTTCCTCAAATTTATCATATTATTAAATTATGATATTACACTTATTTCATGACATTAATTCCATGATTTTATTTCGACGAAGAACCTGTAACTCATTTATTTATCAAACATTACAGTTATCATTAAAAGAAATCATCAAGATCTCTCTTTCAAACTCATTTATTTTATCAAATAATTAATTATTATTTCTGAGTAACCTACTGGAATAATCACATTAATTCCTAGATCTTTTATTCTCCATATAATACTCATTATTTTATTCATATTATATCCTTGCTATCGTCAACTATAGTGTTACTGACTGTACTACCTGCATGTGTGACTAATTTTAATAGCTCTGTTGACAATAACTTCCCACTTAAGAATTTACATCGCTTCCTTCAAGATCACGTTTAGTCTTGACTTTTTACTAGTCAACTATTATATAATCAAGTTGCGTTATATTTTTACGTTAAGTTATTTTTACGTTAAGTTATATTAATATATATATAACGTTTGCTATATTTTATACTTTATTAATAGAAAAATAGTCTTAAGATAATTGTTTTATCTCTTATACATTTATGTTCGATTGCTTGCATTTAATTCACTATTCAAATCAAGTCTTGCAATTTAATTATAAAATTCAGCAAATCTTTGCTCTTATAGTATTTTCTTTCTCAGAATTATCGTCTGACAAATACAATTGTCTGAATTCACATCGTTTTTTATACGATTATTTCGTTCATATGAACTAATCACCTATGTGATTATTTTAAGTTATTATTCGTCACTGGAATAATTACAACAACTTCTTATTTAACAGTTAATTATTTATACTCAATATATACTCAATATACGTAAACTGCGTTGAATCTTTCTTATATCGTTGTTTCGTTCATTATTGAGTTACTGGAGATTTTACGTTAAAGCATATAATTATTTAATTACGTTAAACAGTAACCTTTAATCAAATCAATTATTTCTTACTTTTAATTATTACAGGAATATAATTTGAAACTAGATCACATATTGATTATTTAGTATCAAACCTACTTTTCCCCTCTATGTTACCACATATTACCCGATATTACATTAACTATGGTTAAGCAGTATTAACCTCTAGGTAACTTTAAATCTCTTCAAAAATATTTAATATATAATATTAATATCAAAATAGTCATTTAAATATTCAAGATATATATATATATATATCTATATCATTCCTTGTCAATCTTTAAATCTGTTTCACTCTTTTTATACTGAGTCATACATCTGAGTTTAATATATTCGTTATATCTTAATCTGACTCGATTATCTTTAATCACTGAAACGATTGACAGGTTCTTTTTTCAAACACTGCGATTATTACTATTTGAATAGGAATACATCATAATTATCAATTGACTTCATCCCTGAAAATTAGGTATGATTCGTTACATATGTACGTTACGTGCATATCATAGGTATTTCCGGTTTACCTGAAACCTTGTTTATTTTTATAAATATAAATTGACATTATAATTATCTATTGACTTCATCCCTGAAAATTAGGTATGATTTCGTCATATATGTACAATACATGCACATCTTAGGTATTTGCGGTTTTACCTGAAACCCTTTTTATATTTTATAATATCACAACTCAATGTTGTATCTTATAGGTATTTGCGGTTTTACCTGAAACCCTTTTTATATTTTATAATATCACAACTCAATGTTGTATCTTATAGGTATTTGCGGTTTTACCTGAAACCCTTTTTATATTTTATAATATCACAACTCAATGTTGTATCTTAGGTATTTGCGGTTTTACCTGAAACCCTTTTTATATTTTATAATATTACAACTCAATGTTGTATCTTAGGTATTTACGGTTTTACCTGAAACCCTTTTTATATCTTATAATATCACAACTCAATGTTGTATCTTAGGTATTTACGGTTTTACCTGAAACCCTTTTTATATCTTATAATATCACAACTCAATGTTGTATCTTAGGTATTTGCGGTTTTACCTGAAACCTCGTCTATATTTTATAATATGACAACTCATTTGACTTTCACTGACTTAAAGGATGTTTTGACCCTATAGTCAGATATTCACATTCGTGACTGTACTTTCGGTGTATTTCTATATGATATAACCGTTTCTTATGATATCAACTTCTCTCGATATCACTTTCTCTTGATATTACCTACTAAATAAAACAGCGTAATTTATAATTTCCAAAGATTTTTATCGACGTTATTGCTTTTTTAAGCCACAAACAATAAATATCATTTCATTAAAATATGCAAAATTAATGAAATACGAGAATGGGTTAATTACTTCCATTCCAGTACTAAAAATATGGAAAATTACCTCGTTAATATAAAATAGGTATATCGTTACTTTACCAAATTCACCTTTGGTTATTTACATGACAAATTCACAGGTTATAAGACCCATTTAATTTATCATCAACTTGGAATATTTTTATTCTCCTTATCTGTGAATATACAGTTACATATTCCATCTGTATCTCTATTTATGAGTACACAGGTTACTACTAATATATTTGCAACTATGTATATTAGCTAATTTAAACATTGTTCTAATGTTTTTTACTTAATACTTTAAAAATTCATACTTTCAAAATAGTATTTTAAGTTCGTTCTCATCATTTGAACTTTCTCTCTAAGCTTCTTCGAAATTCTTATATACGATTTTCTGAATTCCTTTATAATTATTTATTATAATTATACTTCGCCTTTTATAGGACAACAACAGTTATTTTGTTATATAACGTGCTTTCCGCGAGTATTTGCAATCTTCGCACATTTATACAACTTTCATTTTCTGAAACATACGTTCCATTAGTTTTCAATGATTTTACTTATAGAATAATTATGCAAAATAAATTAGATTTAAATGTCGTTCTCAGTCAGATGATTATAAAAGTACTGAAATACATGGTATTTTTAGCCTATCAAAATGTAAATAGTTTTCACTATCCCGACACATCTAAAATATTCTATGCAATTAATATATTCCCAGATTCAATTATATCTGTTAAAAGTTTATTACCTTTAAATGATACGCATTGACTAAAATTGTCATATCATCTTGCTTTTTACTAACTGCGCTATTTGAGGCTACTGGTCTTTGACACTACTTTTTACTCCACTATTTGAGACTATGATATAAATCTATCATTCCCCCAGGAATGTAGTGTCATAACTACACTTTATATTACTTGGAACCTTTGCGGCAGGTTGTAACTATTTGTGTCGTATTTTGGTAAAGCCATTCTTTATTACATACTACCTTATCTAACAAAACCTTTCAATATACACTGTAAAGATTAATAATTAGTAAAGATTAATAAAGACAATATAAAATTCGCAATACAAAAATATAAGTAGACATTATTATATTCCAGACACAAAATTCATTACAATATATTAACTTTAGGTTAAATAGTTAAATAGCATCACCTAATTTGCCTCTCGTTGTTTAGCTGCCTGTTTACCAGATGGTAGTGTAGATTATAAATCTCATGTAGGGTTGCCTCATAGCTTCTCCTTTTTTCTGGAGTCATTCGATTTCTTCTGTTCTCCCGTTTAGATTGTAGATTTCGTGAAGTATTGCCTCGTAGCTCTCCTTTTTTCTACTTGCGCTGTTTCTTGTCCTCTTCTTACTGCCTTTCCTTCGTAATCCCTTGGGTGATTACCGCCAGGTAAAGTGAGTTTCTGTCGCGATGTATTTTTGTCGCTGTTAGTACTTTGACACTAGTACCTTCACTTAATTTGGCGTATCCATGCTCAGCTCGAAGTTTGTGTTGCAGCTTGGATGATTGAGTTTATTTATGCGCACCGCTCGTTTTATACTCAGCTCGAATTTTCTCACCGGTCTTTAGAATATTAATGGTATTCTAGAACAGTTTTTATAGTTAACTGCTGTTAACTTGAAAAGTATCCTTTCACATGTCATGTGAATCTTTTCTGTTGCTTTTCCTTCCTTTTTTATGAAGTGCTGCAGGACTTCCGTATGTGAGTTGAAAGGGTGTGTTCTCCCATATGTGATGGAAGAGTGTGTTCTCTTATCGGCATTGTAGAGTTGCTCCCGTAATGTCCTTTTATCGGAAGGAGTGTGATTGGCTAGTTCACTCGCATTACATTCAATGCTTACCTAGTGATTAACACTGTATAACACTAGGGTTTCATAGTTCTGGTTTTGTACCCTCTTTATCACTGACACTGTCTTTCCAACTTTCCTTTTACTTCTCTAAAAATCTTTAAACCATTTATATTAAGTCAGTTCTTTTCGTTAATAGATTCTAACCTCTTTTTTCCTCCCTCTTTTCTTCAAGACCGTTTGAAGATGCCAATATTAAATTGCCCTTTTCCTATGGGATTGATAGTAAATTATCACCTATTTTCTAAGTAGATGAGGCTTGTTAATAAACTTATCCCATAGGGCAAAATAAGTCTCCGGGTTCGTTACAATTGTTGTATTATCTTAACTTGAAGAGACTTGGAGGTAATTGATTGAATTCTATTAAACTGACAAATGACTAAACGGTAAAAGTTTTTAGGAAGTAAATTAAACACAAGGAAGTTTTAAATGGGTGTACTTATATTAAAGTTCGAATAGTACAGAGTTCTAAGACTTACGCACAAGTCTTCAAATAACACAACACAAGTTTTAAATAAACTAGCGGTTGAGTAAACTTAAGGGTTCAAAATAAACAAGGGTTTGAGTTGCCGACTCACGAAACCCGTGGATGGACAAGTCCGACCGGACTTGGTCCGACCAACCAGTCTTCAAGAGACCATCGCGAACTATGAACACTTTAGTTAGGTGCCTATGGTATTTAAAGGATGAACTGGAGAGTCCAACCTTCCAGTGAGTGAATAAACTTCTGTTAAGGCACTGATAGTACTTTTCAAAGATGTTTTTCTACTCACTGCAGATAGAAATAACACACAATGCATTATTCAAATTTAACACGCTAGTGGTAATGGCTTTCTATACGATTAACATATAGATCGATCAGATTTACTAATAGTTCATTTTAGTGAAACCTGATTTACTAATAAACATCCAAATTTAAGCATACTATTTCAGAGTCCTGTTTAACCTATACATGATCAGAAATGTTACAAGTTCCTAACTATTAATTAAGTATTTCAATTAGAATAATTGAAGTACTTACTTAATTCTTTTTAAATTAATTAAGTATTAATTTCAATTCTATCTATAGAAAAAGAACTCAATATTCTAAGTTGTATAACTGATTTACAAAGTTCATGAAGTTATATAACTTAGTACAAATTATAAAGTTATATTCTGAGTTACAAGTTATAGCTCTGGGTTACAAGTTATAAAGTTATGTTCTGAAGTTACAAGTTATATTAGCGGCTTACATCAAAGCTATTCGTTTATAATTATATTCGAGCTCCTAGCGAGAATAACATGACCATAAATTTAACTAGCATTTCCTTCTAATGAACAGTGTACAAGATTAAAAAGATTATGTCTGATTAAATGATTATCAAATCATAGAAATTGAAAGATTAAGTAAAGATACAAGTTCAGCGTATTAACAATCTTTCTATTGTTAATACGAAGGATCAATCTACAGCAAAGGATCTATTTACAGCGAAGAATCGATCTACAGCAAAGGGTCTATCTACAGCAAAGGATCTATCTACAATCAAGGATTTATCTACTGCTAAGGATCTATCTACAGCAAAGGATCAATCTACAGTTAAGGATCTATCTTAATCAAAGGATCTATCTATAGCAAAGGATCTATTTACAGTATTGGATCTATCAACAGCAAAGGTTTTATCAACAGTAATGGATCTATCTACAGATAAGGATCTATCTACAGAGAAGGATTTATCAACAGCGAAGGATCTATCTACAGCAAAGGATCTATCTGCAGCAAAGGATCTATCTACGAGAAAGGATTTTTCATTTATTTATAGCAAAGGATCTAAGATCTATTTACAGCAAAGGATCTATCTACGATAAATGATCTATCTACTACAAGAGATCTATCTACAGCAAAGGATCTATCTACATTAAAGGATCTATCTACAGCAATGGATCAATCTACAGCGAAGGATTTATCTTCAGCAAAGGATCTAATTAAAGCAGAGGAACTTTATACAGCAAAGGATCAATCTAAAGCAAAGGATCTATCTACAGCAAAGTAATCTATCTGCAGTAAGGGATCTATCTACAGCAAAGAATCTATCTACACCAAAGGATCTTTCTACAGTGCAGAATCTGTCAACAGCAAATGATCTATCTACAGCAAATGATCTATTTACAGCAAAAGATCTTTTTACAACAATGGACCTTTCTACATTAAAGGATCTATCTACAGCAAAGGATCTATCTACGAGAAAGGATTTTTCATTTATTTATAGCAAAGAATCTTAAATCTATTTACAGCAAAGGATCTATCTACGATAAATGATCTATCTACTACAAAAGATCTATCTACAGCGAAGGATCTATCTACATTAAAGAATCTATCTACAGCAATGGATCAATCTACAGCGAAGGATCTATCTTCAGCAAAGGATCTTTCTACAGAATAGGATCTATTTACAGCAAAGGATCTATCTACAATATGTGATCTATTTACAGCGAAGGATCTATCTACAGCTGAGGATCTATCTATAGCAAATGATGAATCTATAGCAAAGGATATATCTACAGTAAAGGAACTCTATACAGCCAAAGGATCCATTTACAGCAAAGGATCTATCTACAACAAAGTATCTATCCACAGCAGTGGATCTATTTATAGCGGAGAATCTTTCTACAGCAAAGGATCTATCTTCAGTAAATGATCTTTCTACAGAATAGGATCTATCTACAGCAAAGGATATATCTACAATATGTGATCTATTTACAGCAAAGGATCTATCTACAGCTGAGGATCTATCTACAGCATATGATCAATCTATAGCAAAGGATATATCTACAGTAAAGGAACTCTATACAGCCAAAGGATCCATTTACAGCAAAGGCTCTATTTACAACAAAGAATCTATCTACAGCAAAGGATCTATCTACAGTCAAGGATTTATCTATTGCAAAGGATCTATCTACAGTCAAGGATTTATCTATTGCAAAGGATCTATCTACAGCAAAGGATTAATCTACAGTTAAGGATCTATCTTAAGCAAAGTATCTATCTACAGCAAAGGATCTATCTACAGTCAAGGATTTATATATTGCAAAGGATCTATATACAGAAAAGGATTAACCTACAGTTAAGTATCTATCTTAAGCAAAGGATCTATCTACAGTAAAGGATCTATCTAAAGCCAATGATCTATCTACAACAAAGGATCTAATTGCAGCAGAAGAACTTTATACAGCAAAGGATCAATCTACAGCAAAGGATCTATCTACAGCAAAGTAATTTATCTGCAGTAAGAGATCTATTTACAGCAAAGCATCTATCTACAGCAAGGGATCTATCGACAGCAAAGGATCTATCTACAGCAAAGGATCCATCTACAGCAAAGGATCTATCTACAGTCAAAAATCTATCTACTGCAAAGGATCTGTCCACAGCAAAGGATCTGTCCACAGCAAAGGATCTATCTACAACAAAGAATCTATCTACAGCAAAGAATATATGTTCAGAAAAGAATCTATTAACAGCAGAGGATCTATCTACAGCGAAGGATCTATCTACAGTAAATGAACTATATACAGCAAATGATCCATCTACAGTCAAGGATCTATCAACAGCAAAGGATCTATCTACAGCAAAAGATCTATTAACAGCAAAAGTTCTATATTCTGCAAAAGATCTATCTACAGCAAAGGATCTATCTACAGGCAAGTATCTATCTACAGCAAAGGATCTATCTACAGCAAAGGATTTATCTACAGCAAAGGATCCATCTACAGCAAAGGATCTATCTTCAGCAAAGGATCTTTCTACAGAATAGGATCTATCTACAGCAAAGGATCTTTCTATAATATGTGCTCTATTTACAGCAAAGTATCTATCTACAGCAATAGATCTATCAACAGCAAATGATCAATCTGTAGCAAAGGATATATCTACAATAATGGAACTCTATACAGCCAAAGGATTCATTTACAGCAAAGGATCTATCTACAACAAATGATCTATCTACAGCAAAAGATCTATTTATAGCGGAGAATCTTTCTACAGCAAAGGATCTACTACAGCAAAGGACTTATCTTCAGCAAAGGATCTATCTACAGCTGAGGATCTATCTACAGCAAAGGACCTATATACAGTATGGGATCTATTTACAGCGAAGGATCAATCTACAGCAAAGGATCTTTTTGCAGCGTAGGATCAATCTACAGTAAGGGATCTTTTTGCAGCGAAGGATCAATCTACAGCAAAGGATCTATGTACAGCAAGGGATCTATCTACAGTCAAGGATTTATCTACTGCAAAGGATCTATCTACAGCAAAGGATTAATCTACAGTTAAGGATCTATCTTAAGCAAAGGATCTATCTACAGCAAAGGATCTATCTACAGCAAAGAATCTATCTACACCGAAGGATCTTTCTACAGTGCAGGATCTGTCAACAGCAAAGGATCTATCTCCAGCAAATGATCTATTTACAGCAAAAGATATTTCTGCAACAGAGGATCTTCCTACATTAAAGGATCTATCTACAGCAAATGATCTATCTACAGCGAAGAATCGATCTACAGCAAAGGGTCTATCTACAGCAAAGGATCTATCTACAATCAAGGATTTATCTACTGCTAAGGATCTATCTACATCAAAGGATCAATCTACAGTTAAGGATCTATCTTAATCAAAGGATCTATCTATAGCAAAGGATCTATTTACAGTATTGGATCTATCAACAGCAAAGGTTTTATCAACAGTAATGGATCTATCTACAGATAAGGATCTATCTACAGAGAAGGATTTATCAACAGCGAAGGATCTATCTACAGCAAAGGATCTATCTGCAGCAAAGGATCTATCTACGAGAAAGGATTTTTCATTTATTTATAGCAAAGGATCTAAGATCTATTTACAGCAAAGGATCTATCTACGATAAATGATCTATCTACTACAAGAGATCTATCTACAGCAAAGGATCTATCTACATTAAAGGATCTATCTACAGCAATGGATCAATCTACAGCGAAGGATTTATCTTCAGCAAAGGATCTAATTAAAGCAGAGGAACTTTATACAGCAAAGGATCAATCTAAAGCAAATGATCTATCTACAGCAAAGTAATCTATCTGCAGTAAGGGATCTATCTACAGCAAAGAATCTATCTACACCAAAGGATCTTTCTACAGTGCAGAATCTGTCAACAGCAAATGATCTATCTACAGCAAATGATCTATTTACAGCAAAAGATCTTTTTACAACAATGGATCTTTCTACATTAAAGGATCTATCTACAGCAAAGGATCTATCTACGAGAAAGGATTTTTCATTTATTTATAGCAAAGAATCTTAAATCTATTTACAGCAAAGGATCTATCTACGATAAATGATCTATCTACTACAAAAGATCTATCTACAGCGAAGGATCTATCTACATTAAAGAATCTATCTACAGCAATGGATCAATCTACAGCGAAGGATCTATCTTCAGCAAAGGATCTTTCTACAGAATAGGATCTATTTACAGCAAAGGATCTATCTACAATATGTGATCTATTTACAGCGAAGGATCTATCTACAGCTGAGGATCTATCTATAGCAAATGATGAATCTATAGCAAAGGATATATCTACAGTAAAGGAACTCTATACAGCCAAAGGATCCATTTACAGCAAAGGATCTATCTACAACAAAGTATCTATCCACAGCAGTGGATCTATTTATAGCGGAGAATCTTTCTACAGCAAAGGATCTATCTTCAGTAAATGATCTTTCTACAGAATAGGATCTATCTACAGCAAAGGATATATCTACAATATGTGATCTATTTACAGCAAAGGATCTATCTACAGCTGAGGATCTATCTACAGCATATGATCAATCTATAGCAAAGGATATATCTACAGTAAAGGAACTCTATACAGCCAAAGGATCCATTTACAGCAAAGGCTCTATTTACAACAAAGAATCTATCTACAGCAAAGGATCTATCTACAGTCAAGGATTTATCTATTGCAAAGGATCTATCTACAGTCAAGGATTTATCTATTGCAAAGGATCTATCTACAGCAAAGGATTAATCTACAGTTAAGGATCTATCTTAAGCAAAGTATCTATCTACAGCAAAGGATCTATCTACAGTCAAGGATTTATATATTGCAAAGGATCTATATACAGAAAAGGATTAACCTACAGTTAAGTATCTATCTTAAGCAAAGGATCTATCTACAGTAAAGGATCTATCTAAAGCCAATGATCTATCTACAACAAAGGATCTAATTGCAGCAGAAGAACTTTATACAGCAAAGGATCAATCTACAGCAAAGGATCTATCTACAGCAAAGTAATTTATCTGCAGTAAGAGATCTATTTACAGCAAAGCATCTATCTACAGCAAGGGATCTATCGACAGCAAAGGATCTATCTACAGCAAAGGATCCATCTACAGCAAAGGATCTATCTACAGTCAAAAATCTATCTACTGCAAAGGATCTGTCCACAGCAAAGGATCTGTCCACAGCAAAGGATCTATCTACAACAAAGAATCTATCTACAGCAAAGAATATATGTTCAGAAAAGAATCTATTAACAGCAGAGGATCTATCTACAGCGAAGGATCTATCTACAGTAAATGAACTATATACAGCAAATGATCCATCTACAGTCAAGGATCTATCAACAGCAAAGGATCTATCTACAGCAAAAGATCTATTAACAGCAAAAGTTCTATATTCTGCAAAAGATCTATCTACAGCAAAGGATCTATCTACAGGCAAGTATCTATCTACAACAAAGGATCTATCTACAGCAAAGGATTTATCTACAGCAAAGGATCCATCTACAGCAAAGGATCTATCTTCAGCAAAGGATCTTTCTACAGAATAGGATCTATCTACAGCAAAGGATCTTTCTATAATATGTGCTCTATTTACAGCAAAGTATCTATCTACAGCAATAGATCTATCAACAGCAAATGATCAATCTGTAGCAAAGGATATATCTACAATAATGGAACTCTATACAGCCAAAGGATTCATTTACAGCAAAGGATCTATCTACAACAAATGATCTATCTACAGCAAAAGATCTATTTATAGCGGAGAATCTTTCTACAGCAAAGGATCTACTACAGCAAAGGACTTATCTTCAGCAAAGGATCTATCTACAGCTGAGGATCTATCTACAGCAAAGGACCTATATACAGTATGGGATCTATTTACAGCGAAGGATCAATCTACAGCAAAGGATCTTTTTGCAGCGTAGGATCAATCTACAGTAAGGGATCTTTTTGCAGCGAAGGATCAATCTACAGCAAAGGATCTATGTACAGCAAGGGATCTATCTACAGTCAAGGATTTATCTACTGCAAAGGATCTATCTACAGCAAAGGATTAATCTACAGTTAAGGATCTATCTTAAGCAAAGGATCTATCTACAGCAAAGGATCTATCTACAGCAAAGAATCTATCTACACCGAAGGATCTTTCTACAGTGCAGGATCTGTCAACAGCAAAGGATCTATCTCCAGCAAATGATCTATTTACAGCAAAAGATCTTTCTGCAACAGAGGATCTTTCTACATTAAAGGATCTATCTACAGCAAATGATCTATCTACAGCAGAGTGATCTATCTACAGAAAATGAATCTTTCTACAGCGAAAGATCTGTCAACAGCAAAGGATCTTTCTACTGCAAAGGATCTATTTACAGCAGAAGATCTTTCTACAGCAGAGGATCTTTCTACAGCAAAGTATCTCTCTACAGCAAAGGATCTATTTAGAGTATTGGATCTATCAACAGCAAAGGTTTTATCAACAGTAATGGATCTATCTACAGAAAAGGATCTATCTACAGAGAAGGATTTATCTACAGCGAAGGATCTATCTACAGCAAAGGATCTATCTACAGCAAAGGATCTATCTACAGCAAAGGACCTATCTACAGTAAGGGATCTATTTACAGCGAAGGATCAATCTACAGCAAAGGATCTACTGCAGCAAAGGATCAATCTTCAGCAAAGGATCTATCTAGAGCAAAGGATCTATCTACAGCAAAGGACCTATCTACAGTAAGGGATCTATTTACAGCGAAGGATCAAACTACAGCAAAGGATCTATCTACAGCAAAGGATCTATCTACAGCATGGGATCTATCTACAGCAAAGGATCTATCTACAGTAAGGGATCTTTTTGCAGCGAAGGATCAATCTACAGCAAAGGATCTATTTACAGCGAAGAATCGATCTACAGCAAAGGATCTATCTACAGCAAAGGATCTATCTACAATCAAGGATTTATCTACTGCAAAGGATCTATCTACAGCAAAGGATCAATCTACAGTTAAGGATTTATCTTAATCAAAGGATCTATCTATAGCAAAGGATCTATCTACAGCAAATGAACTATTTACAGCAAAAGATCTTTCTACAACAGAGGATCTTTCTACATTAAAGGATCTATCTACAGCAAAAGATCTATCTACAGCAGAGTGATCTATCTACAGTAAGGGATCTATCTGAAGCAAAGAATCTATCTACACCAAAGGATCTTTCTACAGCGAATGATCTGTCAACAGCAAAGGATCTTTCTACTGCGAAGGATCTATTTAAAGCAGAAGATCTTTCTACAGCAAAGGATCTTTCTACAGCAAAGGATCTATCTACAGCAAAGGATCTATCTACAGCAAGTGATCTATCGACAGTAAAGGATCTATCTACAGCAAAGGATCCAACTACAGCAAAGGATCTATCTACAGTCAAGGATCTATCTACTGCAAAGAATATGTCCACAGCAAAGGATCTGTCCACAGCAAAGGATCTATCTACAACAAAGAATCTATCTACAGCAAAGAATATATGTTCAGAAAAGAATCTATAAACAGCAGAGGATCTATCTACAGCGAAGGATCTATCTACATGATAGAACTCTTTATTTCTAGTTCTATAGGTTCTTTGCTTAAGGTAACTTGCAGAAGTATACTACAAGTTTCTTTAGTCTTAGGGCCTGAAGAAGCCTTATGGTTGAACAATTTTATAATTGAGATAAGAGAGTAGATAAATGGGGATAATAAAACACTTGTAAGAAACGAAACATTCACTATTCAATACTGTCGATAAAATTTAGTACAACAAATTTTGAGCCTAAGTAAGAGTTGAGACGAGGGAATTTCTCATGAGAGAACTTGGTCACATCTAGGAATCCGATTTCACACTCCTCTTCTAGTTAGGTGATAGATCCTTATATACCTTAACTACTCTCCAACCTTCTAGGTACAAGGTTAGAGTACGTCAAGGTTTTGAGTTAACTTTGGCGTTTCATTGTGTTAGTACGGATACCACTAATTGCTTTGTTGTTCTAGCGAAAATTCTTGCAGGGAATTAGATGAATTCTTGCAGGTAATTAGAGGTTCCATTGTGATAGCAACTAATTACCACTAATTGTCTTGTTTTTCTCGCCTAAACTCTAGCAGGTAATTAGACACTCGCTATCATAAAAACATTTTGTTAACATAGTATAATATTTTCTAATAGAATATAATATAATATTTTATATGAATATTTTATTAATTATTCTTCCCTCAGATACTAAAATAATAATTCCGAATTAATTATTACTGGTAGTGAAAGTAATATCTACTATTATCTACGTGAAGTTCTACTATCTACTTTAAAGCTGAAGCTTGGTGAAGCTTGGTTGTTACACATTCCCCGCGAAAAATGAAAAAAAAAATAATAAGCGTTAAGCATAACCTTATTATTTTTTTATTATCTAAATTATTCCAATATAATTTTCAATGATGTCCTTATCATGTTTACTAGCGATGCGATAAATACCAGTTAGTTGCAACATCTAAGTTATAAACTCCTTAAACAACAATGTTTATACTCTTGATTCAAATTGCATAGTAATAGAAAATATGTGTTGTATTTGTGTGTGTTGATGTTCTGTCTTCCATGGTCCTTGCGGATGAGCTGCTGGGCGTCTGAGGACTAGTGGAAGGTCACGTCCTTGCAAGGTGGGTCACGTCCTTGCCTTCTGCTGAGTTCCTCCCAACCAGTTATGTTATTGCGATTGGTTACGCGTGTTGTAGTTCGGAGATCGAAAGGTTTACTCAGGAACGTGTGTATGTGTGTATGGAATGAAGAAATTAATTAATACATTATACAACTTAATCAATTAGTTTAGCTATTTGTGATTGACCTTTAAACTTAGCCTTGGACGAAGAAGGTGTGAGTTAATCACCAACCATTGTCTTCAACGTGGTTCCATGAAATAAGTTATGCAATACCCAAATAACTAAACATGTATTTCATATTTAACCATTTCAAATATTATATTCATTATCACAATAGCTATATGTATATTCAAGAGTTTTGCACAGCAAAGGATCTATCTACAGCAAAAGATCTATTAACAGCAAAAGTTCTATATTCTGCAAAGGATCTATCTACAGCAAAGGATCTATCTACAGGAAAGTATCTATCTACAGCAAAGGATCTATCTACAGCAAAGGATTTATCTACAGCAAAGGATCCATCTACAGCAAAGGATCTATCTTCAGCAAAGGATCTTTCTACAGAATAGGATCTATCTACAGCAAAGGATCTTTCTACAATATGTGCTCTATTTACAGCAAAGGATCTATCTACAGCAAAAGATCTATCTACAGCAAATGATCAATCTATAGCAAAGGATATATCTACAGTAATGGAACTCTATACAGCCAAAGGATTCATTTACAACAAAGGATCTATCTACAACAAATGATCTATCTACAGCAAAGGATCTATTTATAGCGGAGAATCTTTCTACAGCAAAGGATCTAATACAGCAAAGGATCTACTACAGCAAAGGATCTATCTTCAGCAAAGGATCTATCTACAGCTAAGGATCTATCTACAGCAAAGGACCTATATACAGTATGGGATCTATTTACAGCGAAGGATCAATCTACAGCAAAGGATCTATCTACAGCAAAGGATCTATCTACAGCATAGGATCTATCTACAGTAAGGGATCTTTTTGCAGCGAAGGATCAATCTACAGCAAAGGATCTATGTACAGCAAAGGATCTATCTACAGTCAAGGATTTATCTACTGCAAAGGATCTATCTACAGCAAAGGATTAATCTACAGTTAAGGATCTATCTTAAGCAAAGGATCTATCTACAGCAAAGGATCTATCTACAGCAAAGAATCTATCTACACCGAAGGATCTTTCTACAGTGCAGGATCTGTCAACAGCAAAGGATCTATCTCCACCAAATGATCTATTTACAGCAAAAGATCTTTCTGCAACAGAGGATCTTTCTACATTAAAGGATCTATCCACAGCAAATGATCTATCTACAGCAGAGTGATCTATCTACAGAAAATGATCTATCTACAGCAAAGAATCTATCTACACCAAAGGATCTTTCTACAGCGAAAGATCTGTCAACAGCAAAGGATCTTTCTACTGCAAAGGAACTATTTACAGCAGAAGATCTTTCTACAGCAGAGGATCTTTCTACAGCAAAGTATCTCTCTACAGCAAAGGATCTATTTACAGTATTGGATCTATCAACAACAAAGGTTTTATCAACAGTAATGGATCTATCTACAGAAAAGGATCTATCTACTACGAAAGATCTATCTACAGCAAAGGATCTATCTACATTAAAGGATCTATCTACAGCAATGGATCAATCTACAGCAAAGGATTTATCTTCAGCAAAGGATCTAATTACAGCAGAGGAACTTTATACAGCAAAGGATCAATCTAAAGCAAAGGATCTATCTACAGCAAAGTAATCTATCTGCAGTAAGGGATCTATCTACAGCAAAGAATCTATCTACACCAAAGGATCTTTCTACAGTGCAGAATCTGTCAACAGCAAATGATCTATCTACAGCAAATGATCTATTTACAGCAAAAGATCTTTTTACAACAAAGGATCTTTCTACATTAAAGGAACTATCTACAGCAAAGGATCTATCTACGGGAAAGGATTTTTCATTTATTTATAGCAAAGGATCTTAGATCTATTTACAGCAAAGGATCTATCTACGATAAATGATCTATCTACTACAAAAGATCTATCTACAGCAAAGGATCTATCTACATTAAAGGATCTATCTACAGCAATGGATCAATCTACAGCGAAGGATTTATCTTCAGCAAAGGATCTAATTAAAGCAGAGGAACTTTATACAGCAAAGGATCAATCTAAAGCAAAGGATCTATCTACAGCAAAGTAATCTATCTGCAGTAAGGGATCTATCTACAGCAAAGAATCTATCTACACCAAAGGATCTTTCTACAGTGCAGAATCTGTCAACAGCAAATGATCTATCTACAGCAAATGATCTATTTACAGCAAAAGATCTTTTTACAACAATGGATCTTTCTACATTAAAGGATCTATCTACAGCAAAGGATCTATCTACGAGAAAGGATTTTTCATTTATTTATAGCAAAGAATCTTAAATCTATTTACAGCAAAGGATCTATCTACGATAAATGATCTATCTACTACAAAAGATCTATCTACAGCGAAGGATCTATCTACAATCAAGGATTTATCTACTGCTAAGGATCTATCTACAGCAAAGGATCAATCTACAGTTAAGGATCTATCTTAATCGAAGGATCTATCTATAGCAAAGGATCTATTTACAGTATTGGATCTATCAACAGCAAAGGTTTTATCAACAGTAATGGATCTATCTACAGATTAGGATCTATCTACAGATAAGGATCTATCTACAGAGAAGGATTTATCAACAGCGAAGGATCTATCTACAGCAAAGGATCTATCTGCAGCAAAGGATCTATCTACGAGAAAGGATTTTTCATTTATTTATAGCAAAGGATCTAAGATCTATTTACAGCAAAGGATCTATCTACGATAAATGATCTATCTACTACAAGAGATCTATCTACAGCAAAGGATCTATCTACATTAAAGGATCTATCTACAGCAATGGATCAATCTACAGCGAAGGATTTATCTTCAGCAAAGGATCTAATTAAAGCAGAGGAACTTTATACAGCAAAGGATCAATCTAAAGCAAAGGATCTATCTACAGCAAAGTAATCTATCTGCAGTAAGGGATCTATCTACAGCAAAGAATCTATCTACACCAAAGGATCTTTCTACAGTGCAGAATCTGTCAACAGCAAATGATCTATCTACAGCAAATGATCTATTTACAGCAAAAGATCTTTTTACAACAATGGATCTTTCTACATTAAAGGATCTATCTACAGCAAAGGATCTATCTACGAGAAAGGATTTTTCATTTATTTATAGCAAAGAATCTTAAATCTATTTACAGCAAAGGATCTATCTACGATAAATGATCTATCAACTACAAAAGATCTATCTACAGCGAAGGATCTATCTACATTAAAGAATCTATCTACAGCAATGGATCAATCTACAGCGAAGGATCTATCTTCAGCAAAGGATCTTTCTACAGAATAGGATCTATTTACAGCAAAGGATCTATCTACAATATGTGATCTATTTACAGCGAAGGATCTATCTACAGCTGAGGATCTATCTATAGCAAATGATGAATCTATAGCAAAGGATATATCTACAGTAAAGGAACTCTATACAGCCAAAGGATCCATTTACAGCAAAGGATCTATCTACAACAAAGTATCTATCCACAGCAGTGGATCTATTTATAGCGGAGAATCTTTCTACAGCAAAGGATCTATCTTCAGTAAATGATCTTTCTACAGAATAGGATCTATCTACAGCAAAGGATATATCTACAATATGTGATCTATTTACAGCAAAGGATCTATCTACAGCTGAGGATCTATCTACAGCATATGATCAATCTATAGCAAAGGATATATCTACAGTAAAGGAACTCTATACAGCCAAAGGATCCATTTACAGCAAAGGCTCTATTTACAACAAAGAATCTATCTACAGCAAAGGATCTATCTACAGTCAAGGATTTATCTATTGCAAAGGATCTATCTACAGTCAAGGATTTATCTATTGCAAAGGATCTATCTACAGCAAAGGATTAATCTACAGTTAAGGATCTATCTTAAGCAAAGTATCTATCTACAGCAAAGGATCTATCTACAGTCAAGGATTTATATATTGCAAAGGATCTATATACAGAAAAGGATTAACCTACTGTTAAGTATCTATCTTAAGCAAAGGATCTATCTACAGTAAAGGATCTATCTAAAGCCAATGATCTATCTACAACAAAGGATCTAATTGCAGCAGAAGAACTTTATACAGCAAAGGATCAATCTACAGCAAAGGATCTATCTACAGCAAAGTAATTTATCTGCAGTAAGAGATCTATTTACAGCAAAGCATCTATCTACAGCAAGGGATCTATCGACAGCAAAGGATCTATCTACAGCAAAGGATCCATCTACAGCAAAGGATCTATCTACAGTCAAAAATCTATCTACTGCAAAGGATCTGTCCACAGCAAAGGATCTGTCCACAGCAAAGGATCTATCTACAACAAAGAATCTATCTACAGCAAAGAATATATGTTCAGAAAAGAATCTATTAACAGCAGAGGATCTATCTACAGCGAAGGATCTATCTACAGTAAATGAACTATATACAGCAAATGATCCATCTACAGTCAAGGATCTATCAACAGCAAAGGATCTATCTACAGCAAAAGATCTATTAACAGCAAAAGTTCTATATTCTGCAAAAGATCTATCTACAGCAAAGGATCTATCTACAGGCAAGTATCTATCTACAGCAAAGGATCTATCTACAGCAAAGGATTTATCTACAGCAAAGGATCCATCTACAGCAAAGGATCTATCTTCAGCAAAGGATCTTTCTACAGAATAGGATCTATCTACAGCAAAGGATCTTTCTATAATATGTGCTCTATTTACAGCAAAGTATCTATCTACAGCAATAGATCTATCAACAGCAAATGATCAATCTGTAGCAAAGGATATATCTACAATAATGGAACTCTATACAGCCAAAGGATTCATTTACAGCAAAGGATCTATCTACAACAAATGATCTATCTACAGCAAAAGATCTATTTATAGCGGAGAATCTTTCTACAGCAAAGGATCTACTACAGCAAAGGACTTATCTTCAGCAAAGGATCTATCTACAGCTGAGGATCTATCTACAGCAAAGGACCTATATACAGTATGGGATCTATTTACAGCGAAGGATCAATCTACAGCAAAGGATCTTTTTGCAGCGTAGGATCAATCTACAGTAAGGGATCTTTTTGCAGCGAAGGATCAATCTACAGCAAAGGATCTATGTACAGCAAGGGATCTATCTACAGTCAAGGATTTATCTACTGCAAAGGATCTATCTACAGCAAAGGATTAATCTACAGTTAAGGATCTATCTTAAGCAAAGGATCTATCTACAGCAAAGGATCTATCTACAGCAAAGAATCTATCTACACCGAAGGATCTTTCTACAGTGCAGGATCTGTCAACAGCAAAGGATCTATCTCCAGCAAATGATCTATTTACAGCAAAAGATCTTTCTGCAACAGAGGATCTTTCTACATTAAAGGATCTATCTACAGCAAATGATCTATCTACAGCAGAGTGATCTATCTACAGAAAATGAATCTTTCTACAGCGAAAGATCTGTCAACAGCAAAGGATCTTTCTACTGCAAAGGATCTATTTACAGCAGAAGATCTTTCTACAGCAGAGGATCTTTCTACAGCAAAGTATCTCTCTACAGCAAAGGATCTATTTAGAGTATTGGATCTATCAACAGCAAAGGTTTTATCAACAGTAATGGATCTATCTACAGAAAAGGATCTATCTACAGAGAAGGATTTATCTACAGCGAAGGATCTATCTACAGCAAAGGATCTATCTACAGCAAATGATCTATCTACAGCAAAGGACCTATCTACAGTAAGGGATCTATTTACAGCGAAGGATCAATCTACAGCAAAGGATCTACTGCAGCAAAGGATCAATCTTCAGCAAAGGATCTATCTAGAGCAAAGGATCTATCTACAGCAAAGGACCTATCTACAGTAAGGGATCTATTTACAGCGAAGGATCAAACTACAGCAAAGGATCTATCTACAGCAAAGGATCTATCTACAGCATGGGATCTATCTACAGCAAAGGATCTATCTACAGTAAGGGATCTTTTTGCAGCGAAGGATCAATCTACAGCAAAGGATCTATTTACAGCGAAGAATCGATCTACAGCAAAGGATCTATCTACAGCAAAGGATCTATCTACAATCAAGGATTTATCTACTGCAAAGGATCTATCTACAGCAAAGGATCAATCTACAGTTAAGGATCTATCTTAATCAAAGGATCTATCTATAGCAAAGGATCTATCTACAGCAAATGAACTATTTACAGCAAAAGATCTTTCTACAACAGAGGATCTTTCTACATTAAAGGATCTATCTACAGCAAAAGATCTATCTACAGCAGAGTGATCTATCTACAGTAAGGGATCTATCTGAAGCAAAGAATCTATCTACACCAAAGGATCTTTCTACAGCGAATGATCTGTCAACAGCAAAGGATCTTTCTACTGCGAAGGATCTATTTAAAGCAGAAGATCTTTCTACAGCAAAGGATCTTTCTACAGCAAAGGATCTATCTACAGCAAAGGATCTATCTACAGCAAGTGATCTATCGACAGTAAAGGATCTATCTACAGCAAAGGATCCAACTACAGCAAAGGATCTATCTACAGTCAAGGATCTATCTACTGCAAAGAATATGTCCACAGCAAAGGATCTGTCCACAGCAAAGGATCTATCTACAACAAAGAATCTATCTACAGCAAAGAATATATGTTCAGAAAAGAATCTATAAACAGCAGAGGATCTATCTACAGCGAAGGATCTATCTACATGATAGAACTCTTTATTTCTAGTTCTATAGGTTCTTTGCTTAAGGTAACTTGCAGAAGTATACTACAAGTTTCTTTAGTCTTAGGGCCTGAAGAAGCCTTATGGTTGAACAATTTTATAATTGAGATAAGAGAGTAGATAAATGGGGATAATAAAACACTTGTAAGAAACGAAACATTCACTATTCAATACTGTCGATAAAATTTAGTACAACAAATTTTGAGCCTAAGTAAGAGTTGAGACGAGGGAATTTCTCATGAGAGAACTTGGTCACATCTAGGAATCCGATTTCACACTCCTCTTCTAGTTAGGTGATAGATCCTTATATACCTTAACTACTCTCCAACCTTCTAGGTACAAGGTTAGGGTACGTCAAGGTTTTGAGTTAACTTTGGCGTTTCATTGTGTTAGTACGGATACCACTAATTGCTTTGTTGTTCTAGCGAAAATTCTTGCAGGGAATTAGATGAATTCTTGCAGGTAATTAGAGGTTCCATTGTGATAGCAACTAATTACCACTAATTGTCTTGTTTTTCTCGCCTAAACTCTAGCAGGTAATTAGAGGTAATTAGACACTCGCTATCATAAAAACATTTTGTTAACATAGTATAATATTTTCTAATAGAATATAATATAATATTTTATATGAATATTTTATTAATTATTCTTCCCTCAGATACTAAAATAATAATTCCGAATTAATTATTACTGGTAGTGAAAGTAATATCTACTATTATCTACGTGAAGTTCTACTATCTACTTTAAAGCTGAAGCTTGGTGAAGCTTGGTTGTTACACATTCCCCGCGAAAAATGAAAAAAAAAATAATAAGCGTTAAGCATAACCTTATTATTTTTTTATTATCTAAATTATTCCAATATAATTTTCAATGATGTCCTCATCATGTTTACTAGCGATGCGATAAATACCAGTTAGTTGCAACATCTAAGTTATAAACTCCTTAAACAACAATGTTTATACTCTTGATTCAAATTGCATAGTAATAGAAAATATGTGTTGTATTTGTGTGTGTTGATGTTCTGTCTTCCATGGTCCTTGCGGATGAGCTGCTGGGCGTCTGAGGACTAGTGGAAGGTCACGTCCTTGCAAGGTGGGTCACGTCCTTGCCTTCTGCTGAGTTCCTCCCAACCAGTTATGTTATTGCGATTGGTTACGCGTGTTGTAGTTCGGAGATCGAAAGGTTTACTCAGGAACGTGTGTATGTGTGTATGGAATGAAGAAATTAAGTAATACATTATACAACTTAATCAATTAGTTTGGCTATTTGTGATTGACCTTTAAACTTAGCCTTGGACGAAGAAGGTGTGAGTTAATCACCAACCATTGTCTTCAACGTGGTTCCATGAAATAAGTTATGCAATACCCAAATAACTAAACATGTATTTCATATTTAACCATTTCACATATTATATTCATTATCACAATAGCTATATGTATATTCAAGAGTTTTGCACAGCAAAGGATCTATCTACAGCAAAAGATCTATTAACAGCAAAAGTTCTATATTCTGCAAAGGATCTATCTACAGCAAAGGATCTATCTACAGGAAAGAATCTATCTACAGCAAAGGATCTATCTACTGCAAAGGATTTATCTACAGCAAAGGATCCATCTACAGCAAAGGATCTATCTTCAGCAAAGGATCTTTCTACAGAATAGGATCTATCTACAGCAAAGGATCTTTCTACAATATGTGCTGTATTTACAGCAAAGGATCTATCTACAGCAAAAGATCTATCTACAGCAAATGATCAATCTATAGCAAAGGATATATCTACAGTAATGGAACTCTATACAGCCAAAGGATTCATTTACAACAAAGGATCTATCTACAACAAATGATCTATCTACAGCAAAGGATCTATTTATAGCGGAAAATCTTTCTACAGCAAAGGATCTAATACAGCAAAGGATCTACTACAGCAAAGGATCTATCTTCAGCAAAGGATCTATCTACAGCTAAGGATCTATCTACAGCAAAGGACCTATATACAGTATGGGATCTATTTACAGCGAAGATCAATCTACAGCAAAGGATCTATCTACAGCAAAGGATCTATCTACAGCATAGGATCTATCTACAGTAAGGGATCTTTTTGCAGCGAAGGATCAATCTACAGCAAAGGATCTATGTACAGCAAAGGATCTATCTACAGTCAAGGATTTATCTACTGCAAAGGATCTATCTACAGCAAAGGATTAATCTACAGTTAAGGATCTATCTTAAGCAAAGGATCTATCTACAGCAAAGGATCTATCTACAGCAAAGAATCTATCTACACCGAAGGATCTTTCTACAGTGCAGGATCTGTCAACAGCAAAGGATCTATCTCCAGCAAATGATCTATTTACAGCAAAAGATCTTTCTGCAACAGAGGATCTTTTTACATTAAAGGATCTATCCACAGCAAATGATCTATCTACAGCAGAGTGATCTATCTACAGAAAATGATCTATCTACAGCAAAGAATCTATCTACACCAAAGGATCTTTCTACAGCGAAAGATCTGTCAACAGTAAAGGATCTTTCTACTGCAAAGGAACTATTTACAGCAGAAGATCTTTCTACAGCAGAGGATCTTTCTAGAGCAAAGTATCTCTCTACAGCAAAGGATCTATTTACAGTATTGGATCTATCAACAGCAAAGGTTTCATCAACAGTAATGGATCTATCTACAGAAAAGGATCTATCTACTACAAAAGATCTATCTACAGCAAAGGATCTATCTACATTAAAGGATCTATCTACAGCAATGGATCAATCTACAGCGAAGGATTTATCTTCAGCAAAGGATCTAATTACAGCAGAGGAACTTTATACAGCAAAGGATCAATCTAAAGCAAAGGATCTATCTACAGCAAAGTAATCTATCTGCAGTAAGGGATCTATCTACAGCAAAGAATCTATCTACACCAAAGGATCTTTCTACAGTGCAGAATCTGTCAACAGCAAATGATCTATCTACAGCAAATGATCTATTTACAGCAAAAGATCTTTTTACAACAAAGGATCTTTCTACATTAAAGGATCTATCTACAGCAAAGGATCTATCTACGGGAAAGGATTTTTCATTTATTTATAGCAAAGGATCTTTGATCTATTTACAGCAAAGGATCTATCTACGATAAATGATCTATCTACTACAAAAGATCTATCTACAGCAAAGGATCTATCTACATTAAAGGATCTATCTACAGCAATGGATCAATCTACAGCGAAGGATTTATCTTCAGCAAAGGATCTAATTACAGCAGAGGAACTTTATACAGCAAAGGATCAATCTAATGCAAAGGATCTATCTACAGCAAAGTAATCTATCTGCAGTAAGGGATCTATCTACAGCAAAGAATCTATCTACACCAAAGGATCCTTCTACAGTGCAGAATCTGTCAACAGCAAATGATCTATCTACAGCAAATGATCTATTTACAGCAAAAGATCTTTTTACAACAAAGGATCTTTCTACATTAAAGGATCTATCTACATTAAAGGATCTATCTACAGCAATGGATCAATCTACAGCGAAGGATTTATCTACAACAAAGGATTTAATTACAGCAGATGAACTTTATACAGCAAAGGATCAATCTACAGCAAAGGATCTATCTACAGCAAAGTAATCTATCTGCAGTAAGGGATCTATCTACAGCAAAGCATCTATCTGCAGCAAAGGCTCTATCTACAGCAAAGGATCTATCGACAGTAAAGGATCTATCTACAGCAAAGGATCCATCTACAGCAAAGGATCTGTTCACAGCAAAGGATTTATCTACAACAAAGAATTTATCTACAGCAAAGAATATATGTTCAGAAAAGAATCTATAAACAGCAGAGGATCTATCTACAGCGAAGGATCTATCTACAGTAAATGAACTATATACAGCAAATGATATATCTACAGTTAAGGATCTATCAACAGCAAAAGATCTATTAACAGCAAAAGTTCTATATTCTGCAAAGGATCTATCTACAGCAAAGGATCTATCTACAGGAAAGTATCCATCTACAGCAAAGGATCTATCTACAGCAAAGGATTTATCTACAGCAAAGGATCCATCTACAGCAAAGGATCAATCTATAGCAAAAGATATATCAAGAGTAATGGAACTCTATACAGCCAAAGGATTCATTTACAGCAAAGGATCTATCTACAACAAATGATCTATCTACAGCAAAGGATCTATCTATAGCGGAGAATCTTTCAACAGCAAAGGATCTACTACAGCAAAGGATCTATCTACAGCAAATGATCTTTCTACAATATGTGATCTATTTACAGCAAAGGATCTATCTACAGCAAAAGATCTATCTACAGCAAATGATCAATCTATAGCGAAGGATATATCTACAATAATGGAACTCTATACAGCCAAAGGATTCATTTACAGCAAAGGATCTATCTACAACAAATGATCTATCAACAGCAAAGGATCTATTTATAGCGGAGAATCTTTCTACAGCAAAGGATCTACTACAGCAAAGAATATATGTTCAGAAAAGAATCTATAAACAGCAGAGGATCTATCTACAGCGAAGAATCTATCTACAGTAAATGAACTATATACAGCAAATGATCCATCTACAGTTAAGGATCTATCAACAGCGAAGGATCTATCTACAGCAAAAGATCTATTAACAACAAAAGATCTATATTCTGCAAAAGATCTATCTACAGCAAAGGATCTATCTACAGGAAAGTATCTATCTACAGCAAAGGATCTATCTACAGCAAAGGATTTATCTACAGCAAAGGATCCATCTACAGCAAAGGATCTATCTTCAGCAAAGGATCTTTCTACAGAATAGGATCTATCTACAGCAAAGGATCTCACTACAATATGTGCTCTATTTACAGCAAAGTATCTATCTACAGCAATAGATCTATCAACAGCAAATGATCAATCTATAGCAAAGGATAAATCTACAGTAATGGAACTCTATACAGCCAAAGGATTCAATTACAGCAAAGGATCTATCTACAACAAATGATCTATCTACAGCAAAAGATCTATTTATAGCGGAGAATCTTTCTACAGCAAAGGATCTACTACAGCAAAGGATCTATCTTCAGCAAAGGATCTATCTACAGCTAAGGATCTATCTACAGCAAAGGACCTATATACAGTAAGGGATCTATTTACAGCGAAGGATCAATCTACAGCAAAGGATCTATCTACAGCAAAGGATCTATCTACAGCATAGGATCTATCTAAAGCAAAGGATCTATCTACAGTAAGGGATCTTTTTGCAGCGAAGGATCAATCTACAGCAAAGGATCTATTTACAGCGAAGGATCGATCTACAGCAAAGGATCTATCTACAGCAAAGGATCTATCTACAGCAAAAAATCTATCTACAGTCAAGGATTTATCTACTGCAAAGGATCTATCTACAGCAAAGGATTAATCTACAGTTAAGGATCTATTTACAGCAAAAGATCTCTCTACAACAGAGGATCTTTCTACATTAAAGGATCTATCTACAGCAAATGATCTATCTACAGCAGAGTGATCTATCTACAGAAAATGATCTATCTACAGCAAAGAATCTATCTACACCAAAGGATCTTTCTACAGCGAAAGATCTGTCAACAGCAAAGGATCTTTCTACTGCAAAGGAACTATTTACAGCAGAAGATCTTTCTACAGCAGAGGATCTTTCTACAGCAAAGTATCTCTCTACAGCAAAGGATCTATTTACAGTATTGGATCTATCAACAGCAAAGGTTTTATCAACAGTAATGGATCTATCTGCAGCAAAGGATCTATCTACGGGAAAGGATTTTTCATTTATTTATAGCAAAGAATCTTAGACCTATTTACAGCAAAGGATCTATCTACGATAAATGATCTATCTACTACAAAAGATCTATCTACAGCAAAGGATCTATCTACATTAAAGGATCTATCTACAGCAATGGATCAATCTACAGCGAAGGATTTATCTTCAGCAAAGGATCTAATTACAGCAGAGGAACTTTATACAGCAAAGGATCAATCTAAAGCAAAGGATCTATCTACAGCAAAGTAATCTATCTGCAGTAAGGGATTTATCTACAGCAAAGAATCTATCTACACCAAAGGATCTTTCTACAGTGCAGAATCTGTCAACAGCAAATGATCTATCTACAGCAAATGATCTATTTACAGCAAAAGATCTTTTTACAACAATGGATCTTTCTACATCAAAGGATCTATCTACAGCAAAGGATCTATCTACGAGAAAGGATTTTTCATTTATTTATAGCAAAGAATCTTAAATCTATTTACAGCAAAGGATCTATCTACGATAAATGATCTATCTACTACAAAAGATCTATCCACAGCGAAGGATCTATCTACATTAAAGAATCTATCTACAGCAATGGATCAATCTACAGCGAAGGATCTATCTTCAGCAAAGGATCTTTCTACAGAATAGGATCTATTTACAGCAAAGGATCTATCTACAATATGTGATCTATTTACAGCGAAGGATCTATCTACAGCTGAGGATCTATCTACAGCAAATGATGAATCTATAGCAAAGGATATATCTACAGTAAAGGAACTCTATACAGCCAAAGGATCCATTTACAGCAAAGGATCTATCTACAACAAAGTATCTATCCACAGCAGTGGATCTATTTATAGCGGATAATCTTTCTACAGCAAAGGATCTATCTTCAGCAAATGATCTTTCTACAGAATAGGATCTATCTACAGCAAAGGATATATCTACAATATGTGATCTATTTACAGCAAAGGATCTATCCACAGCTGAGGATCTATCTACAGCATATGATCAATCTATAGCAAAGGATATATCTACAGTAAAGGAACTCTATACAGCCAAAGGATCCATTTACAGCAAAGGCTCTATTTACAACAAAGAAACTATCTACAGCAAAGGATCTATCTACAGTCAAGGATTTATCTATTGCAAAGGATCTATCTACAGTCAAGGATTTATCTATTGCAAAGGATCTATCTACAGCAAAGGATTAATCTACAGTTAAGGATCTATCTACAGTCAAGGATTTATCTATTGCAAAGGATCTATCTACAGTCAAGGATTTATCTATTGCAAAGGATCTATCTACAGCAAAGGATTAATCTACAGTTAAGGATCTATCTTAAGCAAAGTATCTATCTACAGCAAAGGATCTATCTACAGTCAAGGATTTATCTATTGCAAAGGATCTATATACAGAAAAGGATTAATCTACAGTTAAGTATCTATCTTAAGCAAAGGATCTATCTACAGTGAAGGATCTATCTAAAGCCAATGATCTATCTACAACAAAGGATCTAATTACAGCAGAAGAACTTTATACAGCAAAGGATCAATCTACAGCAAAGGATCTATCTTCAGCAAAGTAATTTATATGCAGTAAGAGATCTATTTACAGCAAAGCATCTATCTACAGCAAGGGATCTATCGACAGCAAAGGATCTATCTACAGCAAAGGATCCATCTACAGCAAAGGATCTATCTACAGTCAAAAATCTATCTACTGCAAATGATCTGTCCACAGCAAAGGATCTGTCCACAGCAAAGGATATATCTACAACAAAGAATCTATCTACAGCAAAGAATATATGTTCAGAAAAGAATCTATTAACAGCAGAGGATCTATCTACAGCGAAGGATCTATCTACAGTAAATGAACTATATACAGCAAATGATCCATCTACAGTCAAGGATCTATCAACAGCAAAGGATCTATCTACAGCAAAAGATCTATTAACAGCAAAAGTTCTATATTCTGCAAAAGATCTATCTACAGCAAAGGATCTATCTACAGGCAAGTATCTATCTACAGCAAAGGATCTATCAACAGCAAAGGATTTATCTACAGCAAAGGATCCATCTACAGCAAAGGATCTATCTTCAGCAAAGGATCTTTCTACAGAATAGGATCTATCTACAGCAAAGGATCTTTCTATAATATGTGCTCTATTTACAGCAAAGTATCTATCTACAGCAATAGATCTATCAACAGCAAATGATCAATCTGTAGCAAAGGATATATCTACAATAATGGAACTCTATACAGCCAAAGGATTCATTTACAGCAAAGGATCTATCTACAACAAATGATCTATCTACAGCAAAAGATCTATTTATAGCGGAGAATCTTTCTACAGCAAAGGATCTACTACAGCAAAGGACTTATCTTCAGCAAAGGATCTATCTACAGCTAAGGATCTATCTACAGCAAAGGACCTATATACAGTATGGGATCTATTTACAGCGAAGGATCAATCTACAGCAAAGGATCTTTTTGCAGCGAAGGATCAATCTACAGTAAGGGATCTTTTTGCAGCGAAGGATCAATCTACAGCAAAGGATCTATGTACAGCAAAGGATCTATCTACAGTCAAGGATTTATCTACTGCAAAGGATCTATCTACAGCAAAGGATTAATCTACAGTTAAGGATCTATCTTAAGCAAAGGATCTATCTACAGCAAAGGATCTATCTACAGCAAAGAATCTATCTACACCGAAGGATCTTTCTACAGTGCAGGATCTGTCAACAGCGAAGGATCTATCTCCAGCAAATGATCTATTTACAGCAAAAGATCTTTCTGCAACAGAGGATCTTTCTACATTAAAGGATCTATCTACATCAAATGATCTATCTACAGCAGAGTGATCTATCTACAGAAAATGATCTATCTACAGCAAAGAATCTATCTACACCAAAGAATCTTTCTACAGCGAAAGATCTGTCAACAGCAAAGGATCTTTCTACTGCAAAGGATCTATTCACAGCAGAAGATCTTTCTACAGCAGAGGATCTTTCTACAGCAAAGTATCTCTCTACAGCAAAGGATCTATTTAGAGTATTGGATCTATCAACAGCAAAGGTTTTATCAACAGTAATGGATCTATCTACAGAAAAGGATCTATCTACAGAGAAGGATTTATCTACAGCGAAGGATCTATCTACAGCAAAGGATCTATCTACAGCAAAGGATCTATCTACAGCAAAGGACCTATCTACAGTAAGGGATCTATTTACAGCGAAGGATCAATCTACAGCAAAGGATCTACTGCAGCAAAGGATCAATCTTCAGCAAAGGATCTATCTAGAGCAAAGGATCTATCTACAGCAAAGGACCTATCTACAGTAAGGGATCTATTTACAGCGAAGGATCAAACTACAGCAAAGGATCTATCTACAGCAAAGGATCTATCTACAGCATAGGATCTATCTACAGCAAAGGATCTATCTACAGTAAGGGATCTTTTTGCAGCGAAGGATCAATCTACAGCAAAGGATCTATTTACAGCGAAGAATCGATCTACAGCAAAGGATCTATCTACAGCAAAGGATCTATCTACAATCAAGGATTTATCTACTGCAAAGGATCTATCTACAGCAAAGGATCAATCTACAGTTAAGGATCTATCTTAATCAAAGGATCTATCTATAGCAAAGGATCTATTTACAGTATTGGATCTATCAACAGCAAAGGTTTTATCAACAGTAATGGATCTATCTACAGAAAAGGATCTATCTACAGAGAAGGATTTATCTACAGCGAAGGATCTATCTACAGCAAAGGATCCATCTGCAGCAAAGGATCTATCTACGAGAAAGGATTTTTCATTTATTTATAGCAAAGGATCTTAGATCTATTTACAGCAAAGGATCTATCTACGATAAATGATCTATCTACTACAAGAGATCTATCTACAGCAAAGGATCTATCTACATTAAAGGATCTATCTACAGCAATGGATCAATCTACAGCGAAGGATTTATCTTCAGCAAAGGATCTAATTAAAGCAGAGGAACTTTATACAGCAAAGGATCAATCTAAAGCAAAGGATCTATCTACAGAAAAGTAATCTATCTGCAGTAAGGGATCTATCTACAGCAAAGAATCTATCTACACCAAAGGATCTTTCTACAGTGCAGAATCTGTCAACAGCAAATGATCTATCTACAGCAAATGATCTATTTACAGCAAAAGATCTTTTTACAATAATGGATCTTTCTACATTGAAGGATCTATCTACAGCAAAGGATCTATCTACAGCAAAGGATTTATCTACAGCAAAGGATCCATCTACAGCAAAGGATCAATCTATAGCAAAAGATATATCTAGAGTAATGGAACTCTATACAGCCAAAGGATTCATTTACAGCAAAGGATCTATCTACAACAAATGATCTATCTACAGCAAAGGATCTATCTATAGCGGAGAATATTTCAACAGCAAAGGATCTACTACAGCAAAGGATCTATCTACAGCAAATGATCTTTCTACAATATGTGCTCTATTTTCAGCAAAGGATCTATCTACAGCAAAAGATCTATCTACAGCAAATGATCAATCTATAGCGAAGGATATATCTACAATAATGGAACTCTATACAGCCAAAGGATTCATTTACAGCAAAGGATCTATCTACAACAAATGATCTATCTACAGCAAAGGATCTATTTATAGCGGAGAATCTTTCTACAGCAAAGGATCTACTACAGCAAAGAATATATGTTCAGAAAAGAATCTATAAACAGCAGAGGATCTATCTACAGCGAAGAATCTATCTACAGTAAATGAACTATATACAGCAAATGATCCATCTACAGTTAAGGATCTATCAACAGCGAAGGATCTATCTACAGCAAAAGATCTATTAACAGCAAAAGATCTATATTCTGCAAAAGATCTATCTACAGCAAAGGATCTATCTACAGGAAAGTATCTATCTACAGCAAAGGATCTATCTACAGCAAAGGATTTATCTACAGCAAAGGATCCATCTACAGCAAAGGATCTATCTTCAGCAAAGGATCTTTCTACAGAATAGGATCTATCTACAGCAAAGGATCTCACTACAATATGTGCTCTATTTACAGCAAAATATCTATCTACAGCAATAGATCTATCAACAGCAAATGATCAATCTATAGCAAAGGATAAATCTACAGTAATGGAACTCTATACAGCCAAAGGATTCAATTACAGCAAAGGATCTATCTACAACAAATGATCTATCTACAGCAAAAGATCTATTTATAGCGGAGAATCTTTCTACAGCAAATGATCTACTACAGCAAAGGATCTATCTTCAGCAAAGGATCTATCTACAGCTAAGGATCTATCTACAGCAAAGGACCTATATACAGTAAGGGATCTATTTACAGCGAAGGATCAATCTACAGCAAAGGATCTATCTACAGCAAAGGATCTATCTACAGCATAGGATCTATCTAAAGCAAAGGATCTATCTTCAGTAAGGGATCTTTTTGCAGCGAAGGATCAATCTACAGCAAAGGATCTAATTACAGCAAAGGATCTATTTACAGCGAAGGATCGATCTACAGCAAAGGATCTATCTACAGCAAAGGATCTATCTACAGCAAAAAATCTATCTACAGTCAAGGATTTATCTACTGCAAAGGATCTATCTACAGCAAAGGATTAATCTACAGTTAAGAATCTATTTACAGCAAAAGATCTTTCTACAACAGAGGATCTTTCTACATTAAAGGATCTATCTACAGCAAATGATCTATCTACAGCAGAGTGATCTATCTACAGAAAATGATCTATCTACAGCAAAGAATCTATCTACACCAAAGGATCTTTCTACAGCGAAAGATCTGTCAACAGCAAAGGATCTTTCTACTGCAAAGGAACTATTTACAGCAGAAGATCTTTCTACAGCAGAGGATCTTTCTACAGCAAAGTATCTCTCTACAGCAAAGGATCTATTTACAGTATTGGATCTATCAACAGCAAAGGTTTTATCAACAGTAATGGATCTATCTACAGAAAAGGATCTAACTACAGAGAAGGATTTATCTACAGCGAAGGATCTATCTACAGCAAAGGATCTATCTGCAGCAAAGGATCTATCTACGGGAAAGGATTTTTCACTTATTTATAGCAAAGGATCTTAGATCTATTTACAGCAAAGGATCTATCTACGATAAATGATCTATCTACCACAAAAGATCTATCTACAGCAAAGGATCTATCTACATTAAAGGATCTATCTACAGCAATGGATCAATCTACAGCGAAGGATTTATCTTCAGCAAAGGATATAATTACAGCAGAGGAACTTTATACAGCAAAGGATCAATCTAAAGCAAAGGATCTATCTACAGCAAAGTAATCTATCTGCAGTAAGGGATCTATCTACAGCAAAGAATCTATCTACACCAAAATTATCTTTCTACAGTGCAGAATCTGTCAACAGCAAATGATCTATCTACAGCAAATGATCTACTTACAGCAAAAGATCTTTTTACAACAATGGATCTTTCTACATTAAAGGATCTATCTACAGCAAAGGATCTATCTACGAGAAAGGATTTTTCATTTATTTATAGCAAAGAATCTTAAATCTATTTACAGCAAAGGATCTATCTACGATAAATGATCTATCTACTACAAAAGATCTATCTACAGCGAAGGATCTATCTACATTAAAGAATCTATCTACAGCAATGGATCAATCTACAGCGAAGGATCTATCTTCAGCAAAGGATCTTTCTACAGAATAGGATCTATTTACAGCAAAGGATCTATCTACAATATGTGATCTATTTACAGCGAAGGATCTATCTACAGCTGAGGATCTATCTACAGCAAATGATGAATCTATAGCAAAGGATATATCTACAGTAAAGGAACTCTATACAGCCAAAGGATCCATTTACAGCAAAGGATCTTTCTACAACAAAGTATCTATCCACAGCAGTGGATCTATTTATAGCGGAGAATCTTTCTACAGCAAAGGATCTATCTTCAGCAAATGATCTTTCTACAGAATAGGATCTATCTACAGCAAAGGATATATCTACAATATGTGATCTATTTACAGCAGAGGATCTATCTACAGCTGAGGATCTATATACAGCATATGATCAATCTATAGCAAAGGATATATCTACAGTAAAGGAATTCTATACAGCCAAAGGATCCATTTACAGCAAAGGCTCTATTTACAACAAAGAATCTATCTACAGCAAAGGATCTATCTACAGTCAAGGATTTATCTATTGCAAAGGATCTATCTACAGTCAAGGATTTATCTATTGCAAAGGATCTATCTACAGCAAAGGATTAATCTACAGTTAAGGATCTATCTTAAGCAAAGTATCTATCTACAGCAAAGGATCTATCTACAGTCAAGGATTTATCTATTGCAAAGGATCTATATACAGAAAAGGATTAATCTACAGTTAAGTATCTATCTTAAGCAAAGGATCTATCTTCAGTAAAGGATCTATCTAAAGCCAATGATCTATCTACAACAAAGGATCTAATTACAGCAGAAGAACTTTATACAGCAAAGGATCAATCTACAGCAAAGGATCTATCTTCAGCAAAGTAATTTATATGCAGTAAGAGATCTATTTACAGCAAAGCATCTATCTACAGCAAGGGATCTATCGACAGCAAAGGATCTATCTACAGCAAAGGATCCATCTACAGCAAAGGATCTATCTACAGTCAAAAATCTATCTACTGCAAAGGATCTATCTACAACAAAGAATCTATCTACAGCAAAGAATATATGTTCAGAAAAGAATCTATTAACAGCAGAGGATCTATCTACAGCGAAGGATCTATCTACAGTAAATGAACTATATACAGCAAATGATCCATCTACAGTCAAGAATCTATCAACAGCAAAGGATCTATCTACAGCAAAAGATCTATTAACAGCAAAAGTTCTATATTCTGCAAAAGATCTATCCACACTAAAGGATCTATCTACAGGCAAGTATCTATCTACAGCAAAGGATCTATCTACAGCAAAGGATTTATCTACAGCGAAGGATCCATCTACAGCAAAGGATCTATCTTCAGCAAAGGATCTTTCTACAGAATAGGATCTATCTACAGCAAAGGATCTTTCTATAATATGTGCTCTATTTACAGCAAAGTATCTATCTACAGCAATAGATCTATCAACAGCAAATGATCAATCTGTAGCAAAGGATATATCTACAATAATGGAACTCTATACAGCCAAAGGATTCATTTACAGCAAAGGATCTATCTACAACAAATGATGTATCTACAGCAAAAGATCTATTTATAGCGGAGAATCTTTCTACTGCAAAGGATCTACTACAGCAAAGGACTTATCTTCAGCAAAGGATCTATCTACAGCTAAGGATCTATCTACAGCAAAGGACCTATATACAGTATGGGATCTATTTACAGCGAAGGATCAATCTACAGCAAAGGATCTTTTTGCAGCGAAGGATCAATCTACAGTAAGGGATCTGTTTGCAGCGAAGGATCAATCTACAGCAAAGGATCTATGTACAGCAAAGGATCTATCTACAGTCAAGGATTTATCTACTGCAAAGGATCTATCTACAGCAAAGGATTAATCTACAGTTAAGGATCTATCTTAAGCAAAGGATCTATCTACAGCAAAGGATCTATCTACAGCAAGGGATCTATCGACAGCAAAGGATCTATCTACAGCAAAGGATCCATCTACAGCAAAGGATCTATCTACAGTCAAAAATCTATCTACTGCAAAGGATCTATCTACAACAAAGAATCTATCTACAGCAAAGAATATATGTTCAGAAAAGAATCTATTAACAGCAGAGGATCTATCTACAGCGAAGGATCTATCTACAGTAAATGAACTATATACAGCAAATGATCCATCTACAGTCAAGAATCTATCAACAGCAAAGGATCTATCTACAGCAAAAGATCTATTAACAGCAAAAGTTCTATATTCTGCAAAAGATCTATCTACAGCAAAGGATCTATCTACAGGCAAGTATCTATCTACAGCAAAGGATCTATCTACAGCAAAGGATTTATCTACAGCAAAGGATCCATCTACAGCAAAGGATCTATCTTCAGCAAAGGATCTTTCTACAGAATAGGATCTATCTACAGCAAAGGATCTTTCTATAATATGTGCTCTATTTACAGCAAAGTATCTATCTACAGCAATAGATCTATCAACAGCAAATGATCAATCTGTAGCAAAGGATATATCTACAATAATGGAACTCTATACAGCCAAAGGATTCATTTACAGCAAAGGATCTATCTACAACAAATGATGTATCTACAGCAAAAGATCTATTTATAGCGGAGAATCTTTCTACAGCAAAGGATCTACTACAGCAAAGGACTTATCTTCAGCAAAGGATCTATCTACAGCTAAGGATCTATCTACAGCAAAGGACCTATATACAGTATGGGATCTATTTACAGCGAAGGATCAATCTACAGCAAAGGATCTTTTTGCAGCGAAGGATCAATCTACAGTAAGGGATCTTTTTGCAGCGAAGGATCAATCTACAGCAAAGGATCTATGTACAGCAAAGGATCTATCTACAGTCAAGGATTTATCTACTGCAAAGGATCTATCTACAGCAAAGGATTAATCTACAGTTAAGGATCTATCTTAAGCAAAGGATCTATCTACAGCAAAGGATCTATCTACAGCAAAGAATCTATCTACACCGAAGGATCTTTCTACAGTGCAGGATCTGTCAACAGCAAAGGATCTATCTCCAGCAAATGATCTATTTACAGCAAAAGATCTTTCTGCAACAGAGGATCTTTCTACATTAAAGGATCTATCTACATCAAATGATCTATCTACAGCAGGGTGATCTATCTACAGAAAATGATCTATCTACAGCAAAGAATCTATCTACACCAAAGAATCTTTCTACAGCGAAAGATCTGTCAACAGCAAAGGATCTTTCTACTGCAAAGGATCTATTTACAGCAGAAGATCTTTCTACAGCAGAGGATCTTTCTACAGCAAAGTATCTCTCTACAGCAAAGGATCTATTTAGAGTATTGGATCTATCAACAGCGAAGGTTTTATCAACAGTAATGGATCTATCTACAGAAAAGGATCTATCTACAGAGAAGGATTTATCTACAGCGAAGGATCTATCTACAGCAAAGGATCTATCTACAGCAAAGGATCTATCTACAGCAAAGGACCTATCTACAGTAAGGGATCTATTTACAGCGAAGGATCAATCTACAGCAAAGGATCTACTGCAGCAAAGGATCAATCTTCAGCAAAGGATCTATCTAGAGCAAAGGATCTATCTACAGCAAAGGACCTATCTACAGTAAGGGATCTATTTACAGCGAAGGATCAAACTACAGCAAAGGATCTATCTACAGCAAAGGATCTATCTACAGCATAGGATCTATCTACAGCAAAGGATCTATCTACAGTAAGGGATCTTTTTGCAGCGAAGGATCAATCTACAGCAAAGGATCTATTTACAGCGAAGAATCGATCTACAGCAAAGGATCTATCTACAGCAAAGGATCTATCTACAATCAAGGATTTATCTACTGCAAAGGATCTATCTACAGCAAAGGATCAATCTACAGTTAAGGATCTATCTTAATCAAAGGATCTATCTATAGCAAAGGATCTATTTACAGTATTGGATCTATCAACAGCAAAGGTTTTATCAACAGTAATGGATCTATCTACAGAAAAGGATCTATCTACAGAGAAGGATTTATCTACAGCGAAGGATCTATCTACAGCAAAGGATCTATCTGCAGCAAAGGATCTATCTACGAGAAAGGATTTTTCATTTATTTATAGCAAAGGATCTTAGATCTATTTACAGCAAAGGATCTATCTACGATAAATGATCTATCTACTACAAGAGATCTATCTACAGCAAAGGATCTATCTACATTAAAGGATCTATCTACAGCAATGGATCAATCTACAGCGAAGGATTTATCTTCAGCAAAGGATCTAATTAAAGCAGAGGAACTTTATACAGCAAAGGATCAATCTAAAGCAAGGGATCTATCTACAGCAAAGTAATCTATCTGCAGTAAAGGATCTATCTACAGCAAAGAATCTATCTACACCAAAGGATCTATCTACAGTGCAGAATCTGTCAACAGCAAATGATCTATCTACAGCAAATGATCTATTTACAGCAAAAGATCTTTTTACAACAATGGATCTTTCTACATTAAAGGATCTATCTACAGCAAAGGATCTATCTACGAGAAAGGATTATTCATTTATTTATAGCAAAGAATCTTAAATCTATTTACAGCAAAGGATCTATCTACGATAAATGATCTATCTACTACAAAAGATCTATCTACAGCGAAGGATCTATCTACATTAAAGAATCTATCTACAGCAATGGATCAATCTACAGCGAAGGATCTATCTTCAGCAAAGGATCTTTCTACAGAATAGGATCTATTTACAGCAAAGGATCTATCTACAATATGTGATCTATTTACAGCGAAGGATCTATCTACAGCTAAGGATCTATCTATAGCAAATGATGAATCTATAGCAAAGGATATATCTACAGTAAAGGAACTCTATACAGCCAAAGGATCCATTTACAGCAAAGGATCTATATATCATTCCTTGTCAATCTTTAAATCTGTTTCACTCTTTTTATACTGAGTCATACATCTGAGTTTAATATATTCGTTATATCTTAATCTGACTCGATTATCTTTAATCACTGAAACGATTGACAGGTTCTTTTTTCAAACACTGCGATTATTACTATTTGAATAGGAATACATCATAATTATCAATTGACTTCATCCCTGAAAATTAGGTATGATTCGTTACATATGTACGTTACGTGCATATCATAGGTATTTCCGGTTTACCTGAAACCTTGTTTATTTTTATAAATATAAATTGACATTATAATTATCTATTGACTTCATCCCTGAAAATTAGGTATGATTTCGTCATATATGTACAATACATGCACATCTTAGGTATTTGCGGTTTTACCTGAAACCCTTTTTATATTTTATAATATCACAACTCAATGTTGTATCTTATAGGTATTTGCGGTTTTACCTGAAACCCTTTTTATATTTTATAATATCACAACTCAATGTTGTATCTTATAGGTATTTGCGGTTTTACCTGAAACCCTTTTTATATTTTATAATATCACAACTCAATGTTGTATCTTAGGTATTTGCGGTTTTACCTGAAACCCTTTTTATATTTTATAATATTACAACTCAATGTTGTATCTTAGGTATTTACGGTTTTACCTGAAACCCTTTTTATATCTTATAATATCACAACTCAATGTTGTATCTTAGGTATTTACGGTTTTACCTGAAACCCTTTTTATATCTTATAATATCACAACTCAATGTTGTATCTTAGGTATTTGCGGTTTTACCTGAAACCTCGTCTATATTTTATAATATGACAACTCATTTGACTTTCACTGACTTAAAGGATGTTTTGACCCTATAGTCAGATATTCACATTCGTGACTGTACTTTCGGTGTATTTCTATATGATATAACCGTTTCTTATGATATCAACTTCTCTCGATATCACTTTCTCTTGATATTACCTACTAAATAAAACAGCGTAATTTATAATTTCCAAAGATTTTTATCGACGTTATTGCTTTTTTAAGCCACAAACAATAAATATCATTTCATTAAAATATGCAAAATTAATGAAATACGAGAATGGGTTAATTACTTCCATTCCAGTACTAAAAATATGGAAAATTACCTCGTTAATATAAAATAGGTATATCGTTACTTTACCAAATTCACCTTTGGTTATTTACATGACAAATTCACAGGTTATAAGACCCATTTAATTTATCATCAACTTGGAATATTTTTATTCTCCTTATCTGTGAATATACAGTTACATATTCCATCTGTATCTCTATTTATGAGTACACAGGTTACTACTAATATATTTGCAACTATGTATATTAGCTAATTTAAACATTGTTCTAATGTTTTTTACTTAATACTTTAAAAATTCATACTTTCAAAATAGTATTTTAAGTTCGTTCTCATCATTTGAACTTTCTCTCTAAGCTTCTTCGAAATTCTTATATACGATTTTCTGAATTCCTTTATAATTATTTATTATAATTATACTTCGCCTTTTATAGGACAACAACAGTTATTTTGTTATATAACGTGCTTTCCGCGAGTATTTGCAATCTTCGCACATTTATACAACTTTCATTTTCTGAAACATACGTTCCATTAGTTTTCAATGATTTTACTTATAGAATAATTATGCAAAATAAATTAGATTTAAATGTCGTTCTCAGTCAGATGATTATAAAAGTACTGAAATACATGGTATTTTTAGCCTATCAAAATGTAAATAGTTTTCACTATCCCGACACATCTAAAATATTCTATGCAATTAATATATTCCCAGATTCAATTATATCTGTTAAAAGTTTATTACCTTTAAATGATACGCATTGACTAAAATTGTCATATCATCTTGCTTTTTACTAACTGCGCTATTTGAGGCTACTGGTCTTTGACACTACTTTTTACTCCACTATTTGAGACTATGATATAAATCTATCATTCTCCCAGGAATGTAGTGTCATAACTACACTTTATATTACTTGGAACCTTTGCGGCAGGTTGTAACTATTTGTGTCGTATTTTGGTAAAGCCATTCTTTATTACATACTACCTTATCTAACAAAACCTTTCAATATACACTGTAAAGATTAATAATTAGTAAAGATTAATAAAGACAATATAAAATTCGCAATACAAAAATATAAGTAGACATTATTATATTCCAGACACAAAATTCATTACAATATATTAACTTTAGGTTAAATAGTTAAATAGCATCACCTAATTTGCCTCTCGTTGTTTAGCTGCCTGTTTACCAGATGGTAGTGTAGATTATAAATCTCATGTAGGGTTGCCTCATAGCTTCTCCTTTTTTCTGGAGTCATTCGATTTCTTCTGTTCTCCCGTTTAGATTGTAGATTTCGTGAAGTATTGCCTCGTAGCTCTCCTTTTTTCTACTTGCGCTGTTTCTTGTCCTCTTCTTACTGCCTTTCCTTCGTAATCCCTTGGGTGATTACCGCCAGGTAAAGTGAGTTTCTGTCGCGATGTATTTTTGTCGCTGTTAGTACTTTGACACTAGTACCTTCACTTAATTTGGCGTATCCATGCTCAGCTCGAAGTTTGTGTTGCAGCTTGGATGATTGAGTTTATTTATGCGCACCGCTCGTTTTATACTCAGCTCGAATTTTCTCACCGGTCTTTAGAATATTAATGGTATTCTAGAACAGTTTTTATAGTTAACTGCTGTTAACTTGAAAAGTATCCTTTCACATGTCATGTGAATCTTTTCTGTTGCTTTTCCTTCCTTTTTTATGAAGTGCTGCAGGACTTCCGTATGTGAGTTGAAAGGGTGTGTTCTCCCATATGTGATGGAAGAGTGTGTTCTCTTATCGGCATTGTAGAGTTGCTCCCGTAATGTCCTTTTATCGGAAGGAGTGTGATTGGCTAGTTCACTCGCATTACATTCAATGCTTACCTAGTGATTAACACTGTATAACACTAGGGTTTCATAGTTCTGGTTTTGTACCCTCTTTATCACTGACACTGTCTTTCCAACTTTCCTTTTACTTCTCTAAAAATCTTTAAACCATTTATATTAAGTCAGTTCTTTTCGTTAATAGATTCTAACCTCTTTTTTCCTCCCTCTTTTCTTCAAGACCGTTTGAAGATGCCAATATTAAATTGCCCTTTTCCTATGGGATTGATAGTAAATTATCACCTATTTTCTAAGTAGATGAGGCTTGTTAATAAACTTATCCCATAGGGCAAAATAAGTCTCCGGGTTCGTTACAATTGTTGTATTATCTTAACTTGAAGAGACTTGGAGGTAATTGATTGAATTCTATTAAACTGACAAATGACTAAACGGTAAAAGTTTTTAGGAAGTAAATTAAACACAAGGAAGTTTTAAATGGGTGTACTTATATTAAAGTTCGAATAGTACAGAGTTCTAAGACTTACGCACAAGTCTTCAAATAACACAACACAAGTTTTAAATAAACTAGCGGTTGAGTAAACTTAAGGGTTCAAAATAAACAAGGGTTTGAGTTGCCGACTCACGAAACCCGTGGATGGACAAGTCCGACCGGACTTGGTCCGACCAACCAGTCTTCAAGAGACCATCGCGAACTATGAACACTTTAGTTAGGTGCCTATGGTATTTAAAGGATGAACTGGAGAGTCCAACCTTCCAGTGAGTGAATAAACTTCTGTTAAGGCACTGATAGTACTTTTCAAAGATGTTTTTCTACTCACTGCAGATAGAAATAACACACAATGCATTATTCAAATTTAACACGCTAGTGGTAATGGCTTTCTATACGATTAACATATAGATCGATCAGATTTACTAATAGTTCATTTTAGTGAAACCTGATTTACTAATAAACATCCAAATTTAAGCATACTATTTCAGAGTCCTGTTTAACCTATACATGATCAGAAATGTTACAAGTTCCTAACTATTAATTAAGTATTTCAATTAGAATAATTGAAGTACTTACTTAATTCTTTTTAAATTAATTAAGTATTAATTTCAATTCTATCTATAGAAAAAGAACTCAATATTCTAAGTTGTATAACTGATTTACAAAGTTCATGAAGTTATATAACTTAGTACAAATTATAAAGTTATATTCTGAGTTACAAGTTATAGCTCTGGGTTACAAGTTATAAAGTTATGTTCTGAAGTTACAAGTTATATTAGCGGCTTACATCAAAGCTATTCGTTTATAATTATATTCGAGCTCCTAGCGAGAATAACATGACCATAAATTTAACTAGCATTTCCTTCTAATGAACAGTGTACAAGATTAAAAAGATTATGTCTGATTAAATGATTATCAAATCATAGAAATTGAAAGATTAAGTAAAGATACAAGTTCAGCGTATTAACAATCTTTCTATTGTTAATACGAAGGATCAATCTACAGCAAAGGATCTATTTACAGCGAAGAATCGATCTACAGCAAAGGGTCTATCTACAGCAAAGGATCTATCTACAATCAAGGATTTATCTACTGCTAAGGATCTATCTACAGCAAAGGATCAATCTACAGTTAAGGATCTATCTTAATCAAAGGATCTATCTATAGCAAAGGATCTATTTACAGTATTGGATCTATCAACAGCAAAGGTTTTATCAACAGTAATGGATCTATCTACAGATAAGGATCTATCTACAGAGAAGGATTTATCAACAGCGAAGGATCTATCTACAGCAAAGGATCTATCTGCAGCAAAGGATCTATCTACGAGAAAGGATTTTTCATTTATTTATAGCAAAGGATCTAAGATCTATTTACAGCAAAGGATCTATCTACGATAAATGATCTATCTACTACAAGAGATCTATCTACAGCAAAGGATCTATCTACATTAAAGGATCTATCTACAGCAATGGATCAATCTACAGCGAAGGATTTATCTTCAGCAAAGGATCTAATTAAAGCAGAGGAACTTTATACAGCAAAGGATCAATCTAAAGCAAAGGATCTACCTACAGCAAAGTAATCTATCTGCAGTAAGGGATCTATCTACAGCAAAGAATCTATCTACACCAAAGGATCTTTCTACAGTGCAGAATCTGTCAACAGCAAATGATCTATCTACAGCAAATGATCTATTTACAGCAAAAGATCTTTTTACAACAATGGATCTTTCTACATTAAAGGATCTATCTACAGCAAAGGATCTATCTACGAGAAAGGATTTTTCATTTATTTATAGCAAAGAATCTTAAATCTATTTACAGCAAAGGATCTATCTACGATAAATGATCTATCTACTACAAAAGATCTATCTACAGCGAAGGATCTATCTACATTAAAGAATCTATCTACAGCAATGGATCAATCTACAGCGAAGGATCTATCTTCAGCAAAGGATCTTTCTACAGAATAGGATCTATTTACAGCAAAGGATCTATCTACAATATGTGATCTATTTACAGCGAAGGATCTATCTACAGCTGAGGATCTATCTATAGCAAATGATGAATCTATAGCAAAGGATATATCTACAGTAAAGGAACTCTATACAGCCAAAGGATCCATTTACAGCAAAGGATCTATCTACAACAAAGTATCTATCCACAGCAGTGGATCTATTTATAGCGGAGAATCTTTCTACAGCAAAGGATCTATCTTCAGTAAATGATCTTTCTACAGAATAGGATCTATCTACAGCAAAGGATATATCTACAATATGTGATCTATTTACAGCAAAGGATCTATCTACAGCTGAGGATCTATCTACAGCATATGATCAATCTATAGCAAAGGATATATCTACAGTAAAGGAACTCTATACAGCCAAAGGATCCATTTACAGCAAAGGCTCTATTTACAACAAAGAATCTATCTACAGCAAAGGATCTATCTACAGTCAAGGATTTATCTATTGCAAAGGATCTATCTACAGTCAAGGATTTATCTATTGCAAAGGATCTATCTACAGCAAAGGATTAATCTACAGTTAAGGATCTATCTTAAGCAAAGTATCTATCTACAGCAAAGGATCTATCTACAGTCAAGGATTTATATATTGCAAAGGATCTATATACAGAAAAGGATTAACCTACAGTTAAGTATCTATCTTAAGCAAAGGATCTATCTACAGTAAAGGATCTATCTAAAGCCAATGATCTATCTACAACAAAGGATCTAATTGCAGCAGAGGAACTTTATACAGCAAAGGATCAATCTACAGCAAAGGATCTATCTACAGCAAAGTAATTTATCTGCAGTAAGAGATCTATTTACAGCAAAGCATCTATCTACAGCAAGGGATCTATCGACAGCAAAGGATCTATCTACAGCAAAGGATCCATCTACAGCAAAGGATCTATCTACAGTCAAAAATCTATCTACTGCAAAGGATCTGTCCACAGCAAAGGATCTGTCCACAGCAAAGGATCTATCTACAACAAAGAATCTATCTACAGCAAAGAATATATGTTCAGAAAAGAATCTATTAACAGCAGAGGATCTATCTACAGCGAAGGATCTATCTACAGTAAATGAACTATATACAGCAAATGATCCATCTACAGTCAAGGATCTATCAACAGCAAAGGATCTATCTACAGCAAAAGATCTATTAACAGCAAAAGTTCTATATTCTGCAAAAGATCTATCTACAGCAAAGGATCTATCTACAGGCAAGTATCTATCTACAGCAAAGGATCTATCTACAGCAAAGGATTTATCTACAGCAAAGGATCCATCTACAGCAAAGGATCTATCTTCAGCAAAGGATCTTTCTACAGAATAGGATCTATCTACAGCAAAGGATCTTTCTATAATATGTGCTCTATTTACAGCAAAGTATCTATCTACAGCAATAGATCTATCAACAGCAAATGATCAATCTGTAGCAAAGGATATATCTACAATAATGGAACTCTATACAGCCAAAGTATTCATTTACAGCAAAGGATCTATCTACAACAAATGATCTATCTACAGCAAAAGATCTATTTATAGCGGAGAATCTTTCTACAGCAAAGGATCTACTACAGCAAAGGACTTATCTTCAGCAAAGGATCTATCTACAGCTGAGGATCTATCTACAGCAAAGGACCTATATACAGTATGGGATCTATTTACAGCGAAGGATCAATCTACAGCAAAGGATCTTTTTGCAGCGTAGGATCAATCTACAGTAAGGGATCTTTTTGCAGCGAAGGATCAATCTACAGCAAAGGATCTATGTACAGCAAGGGATCTATCTACAGTCAAGGATTTATCTACTGCAAAGGATCTATCTACAGCAAAGGATTAATCTACAGTTAAGGATCTATCTTGAGCAAAGGATCTATCTACAGCAAAGAATCTATCTACAGCAAAGAATCTATCTACACCAAAGGATCTTTCTACAGTGCAGGATCTGTCAACAGCAAAGGATCTATCTCCAGCAAATGATCTATTTACAGCAAAAGATCTTTCTGCAACAGAGGATCTTTCTACATTAAAGGATCTATCTACAGCAAATGATCTATCTACAGCGAAGAATCGATCTACAGCAAAGGGTCTATCTACAGCAAAGGATCTATCTACAATCAAGGATTTATCTACTGCTAAGGATCTATCTACAGCAAAGGATCAATCTACAGTTAAGGATCTATCTTAATCAAAGGATCTATCTATAGCAAAGGATCTATTTACAGTATTGGATCTATCAACAGCAAAGGTTTTATCAACAGTAATGGATCTATCTACAGATAAGGATCTATCTACAGAGAAGGATTTATCAACAGCGAAGGATCTATCTACAGCAAAGGATCTATCTGCAGCAAAGGATCTATCTACGAGAAAGGATTTTTCATTTATTTATAACAAAGGATCTAAGATCTATTTACAGCAAAGGATCTATCTACGATAAATGATCTATCTACTACAAGAGATCTATCTACAGCAAAGGATCTATCTACATTAAAGGATCTATCTACAGCAATGGATCAATCTAAAGCGAAGGATTTATCTTCAGCAAAGGATCTAATTAAAGCAGAGGAACTTTATACAGCAAAGGATCAATCTAAAGCAAATGATCTATCTACAGCAAAGTAATCTATCTGCAGTAAGGGATCTATCTACAGCAAAGAATCTATCTACACCAAAGGATCTTTCTACAGTGCAGAATCTGTCAACAGCAAATGATCTATCTACAGCAAATGATCTATTCACAGCAAAAGATCTTTTTACAACAATGGATCTTTCTACATTAAAGGATCTATCTACAGCAAAGGATCTATCTACGAGAAAGGATTTTTCATTTATTTATAGCAAAGAATCTTAAATCTATTTACAGCAAAGGATCTATCTACGATAAATGATCTATCTACTACAAAAGATCTATCTACAGCGAAGGATCTATCTACATTAAAGAATCTATCTACAGCAATGGATCAATCTACAGCGAAGGATCTATCTTCAGCAAAGGATCTTTCTACAGAATAGGATCTATTTACAGCAAAGGATCTATCTACAATATGTGATCTATTTACAGCGAAGGATCTATCTACAGCTGAGGATCTATCTATAGCAAATGATGAATCTATAGCAAAGGATATATCTACAGTAAAGGAACTCTATACAGCCAAAGGATCCATTTACAGCAAAGGATCTATCTACAACAAAGTATCTATCCACAGCAGTGGATCTATTTATAGCGGAGAATCTTTCTACAGCAAAGGATCTATCTTCAGTAAATGATCTTTCTACAGAATAGGATCTATCTACAGCAAAGGATATATCTACAATATGTGATCTATTTACAGCAAAGGATCTATCTACAGCTGAGGATCTATCTACAGCATATGATCAATCTATAGCAAAGGATATATCTACAGTAAAGGAACTCTATACAGCCAAAGGATCCATTTACAGCAAAGGCTCTATTTACAACAAAGAATCTATCTACAGCAAAGGATCTATCTACAGTCAAGGATTTATCTATTGCAAAGGATCTATCTACAGTCAAGGATTTATCTATTGCAAAGGATCTATCTACAGCAAAGGATTAATCTACAGTTAAGGATCTATCTTAAGCAAAGTATCTATCTACAGCAAAGGATCTATCTACAGTCAAGGATTTATATATTGCAAAGGATCTATATACAGAAAAGGATTAACCTACAGTTAAGTATCTATCTTAAGCAAAGGATCTATCTACAGTAAAGGATCTATCTAAAGCCAATGATCTATCTACAACAAAGGATCTAATTGCAGCAGAAGAACTTTATACAGCAAAGGATCAATCTACAGCAAAGGATCTATCTACAGCAAAGTAATTTATCTGCAGTAAGAGATCTATTTACAGCAAAGCATCTATCTACAGCAAGGGATCTATCGACAGCAAAGGATCTATCTACAGCAAAGGATCCATCTACAGCAAAGGATCTATCTACAGTCAAAAATCTATCTACTGCAAAGGATCTGTCCACAGCAAAGGATCTGTCCACAGCAAAGGATCTATCTACAACAAAGAATCTATCTACAGCAAAGAATATATGTTCAGAAAAGAATCTATTAACAGCAGAGGATCTATCTACAGCGAAGGATCTATCTACAGTAAATGAACTATATACAGCAAATGATCCATCTACAGTCAAGGATCTATCAACAGCAAAGGATCTATCTACAGCAAAAGATCTATTAACAGCAAAAGTTCTATATTCTGCAAAAGATCTATCTACAGCAAAGGATCTATCTACAGGCAAGTATCTATCTACAGCAAAGGATCTATCTACAGCAAAGGATTTATCTACAGCAAAGGATCCATCTACAGCAAAGGATCTATCTTCAGCAAAGGATCTTTCTACAGAATAGGATCTATCTACAGCAAAGGATCTTTCTATAATATGTGCTCTATTTACAGCAAAGTATCTATCTACAGCAATAGATCTATCAACAGCAAATGATCAATCTGTAGCAAAGGATATATCTACAATAATGGAACTCTATACAGCCAAAGGATTCATTTACAGCAAAGGATCTATCTACAACAAATGATCTATCTACAGCAAAAGATCTATTTATAGCGGAGAATCTTTCTACAGCAAAGGATCTACTACAGCAAAGGACTTATCTTCAGCAAAGGATCTATCTACAGCTGAGGATCTATCTACAGCAAAGGACCTATATACAGTATGGGATCTATTTACAGCGAAGGATCAATCTACAGCAAAGGATCTTTTTGCAGCGTAGGATCAATCCACAGTAAGGGATCTTTTTGCAGCGAAGGATCAATCTACAGCAAAGGATCTATGTACAGCAAGGGATCTATCTACAGTCAAGGATTTATCTACTGCAAAGGATCTATCTACAGCAAAGGATTAATCTACAGTTAAGGATCTATCTTAAGCAAAGGATCTATCTACAGCAAAGGATCTATCTACAGCAAAGAATCTATCTACACCGAAGGATCTTTCTACAGTGCAGGATCTGTCAACAGCAAAGGATCTATCTCCAGCAAATGATCTATTTACAGCAAAAGATCTTTCTGCAACAGAGGATCTTTCTACATTAAAGGATCTATCTACAGCAAATGATCTATCTACAGCAGAGTGATCTATCTACAGAAAATGAATCTTTCTACAGCGAAAGATCTGTCAACAGCAAAGGATCTTTCTACTGCAAAGGATCTATTTACAGCAGAAGATCTTTCTACAGCAGAGGATCTTTCTACAGCAAAGTATCTCTCTACAGCAAAGGATCTATTTAGAGTATTGGATCTATCAACAGCAAAGGTTTTATCAACAGTAATGGATCTATCTACAGAAAAGGATCTATCTACAGAGAAGGATTTATCTACAGCGAAGGATCTATCTACAGCAAAGGATCTATCTACAGCAAAGGATCTATCTACAGCAAAGGACCTATCTACAGTAAGGGATCTATTTACAGCGAAGGATCAATCTACAGCAAAGGATCTACTGCAGCAAAGGATCAATCTTCAGCAAAGGATCTATCTAGAGCAAAGGATCTATCTACAGCAAAGGACCTATCTACAGTAAGGGATCTATTTACAGCGAAGGATCAAACTACAGCAAAGGATCTATCTACAGCAAAGGATCTATCTACAGCATGGGATCTATCTACAGCAAAGGATCTATCTACAGTAAGGGATCTTTTTGCAGCGAAGGATCAATCTACAGCAAAGGATCTATTTACAGCGAAGAATCGATCTACAGCAAAGGATCTATCTACAGCAAAGGATCTATCTACAATCAAGGATTTATCTACTGCAAAGGATCTATCTACAGCAAAGGATCAATCTACAGTTAAGGATTTATCTTAATCAAAGGATCTATCTATAGCAAAGGATCTATCTACAGCAAATGAACTATTTACAGCAAAAGATCTTTCTACAACAGAGGATCTTTCTACATTAAAGGATCTATCTACAGCAAAAGATCTATCTACAGCAGAGTGATCTATCTACAGTAAGGGATCTATCTGAAGCAAAGAATCTATCTACACCAAAGGATCTTTCTACAGCGAATGATCTGTCAACAGCAAAGGATCTTTCTACTGCGAAGGATCTATTTAAAGCAGAAGATCTTTCTACAGCAAAGGATCTTTCTACAGCAAAGGATCTATCTACAGCAAAGGATCTATCTACAGCAAGTGATCTATCGACAGTAAAGGATCTATCTACAGCAAAGGATCCAACTACAGCAAAGGATCTATCTACAGTCAAGGATCTATCTACTGCAAAGAATATGTCCACAGCAAAGGATCTGTCCACAGCAAAGGATCTATCTACAACAAAGAATCTATCTACAGCAAAGAATATATGTTCAGAAAAGAATCTATAAACAGCAGAGGATCTATCTACAGCGAAGGATCTATCTACATGATAGAACTCTTTATTTCTAGTTCTATAGGTTCTTTGCTTAAGGTAACTTGCAGAAGTATACTACAAGTTTCTTTAGTCTTAGGGCCTGAAGAAGCCTTATGGTTGAACAATTTTATAATTGAGATAAGAGAGTAGATAAATGGGGATAATAAAACACTTGTAAGAAACGAAACATTCACTATTCAATACTGTCGATAAAATTTAGTACAACAAATTTTGAGCCTAAGTAAGAGTTGAGACGAGGGAATTTCTCATGAGAGAACTTGGTCACATCTAGGAATCCGATTTCACACTCCTCTTCTAGTTAGGTGATAGATCCTTATATACCTTAACTACTCTCCAACCTTCTAGGTACAAGGTTAGAGTACGTCAAGGTTTTGAGTTAACTTTGGCGTTTCATTGTGTTAGTACGGATACCACTAATTGCTTTGTTGTTCTAGCGAAAATTCTTGCAGGGAATTAGATGAATTCTTGCAGGTAATTAGAGGTTCCATTGTGATAGCAACTAATTACCACTAATTGTCTTGTTTTTCTCGCCTAAACTCTAGCAGGTAATTAGACACTCGCTATCATAAAAACATTTTGTTAACATAGTATAATATTTTCTAATAGAATATAATATAATATTTTATATGAATATTTTATTAATTATTCTTCCCTCAGATACTAAAATAATAATTCCGAATTAATTATTACTGGTAGTGAAAGTAATATCTACTATTATCTACGTGAAGTTCTACTATCTACTTTAAAGCTGAAGCTTGGTGAAGCTTGGTTGTTACACATTCCCCGCGAAAAATGAAAAAAAAAATAATAAGCGTTAAGCATAACCTTATTATTTTTTTATTATCTAAATTATTCCAATATAATTTTCAATGATGTCCTTATCATGTTTACTAGCGATGCGATAAATACCAGTTAGTTGCAACATCTAAGTTATAAACTCCTTAAACAACAATGTTTATACTCTTGATTCAAATTGCATAGTAATAGAAAATATGTGTTGTATTTGTGTGTGTTGATGTTCTGTCTTCCATGGTCCTTGCGGATGAGCTGCTGGGCGTCTGAGGACTAGTGGAAGGTCACGTCCTTGCAAGGTGGGTCACGTCCTTGCCTTCTGCTGAGTTCCTCCCAACCAGTTATGTTATTGCGATTGGTTACGCGTGTTGTAGTTCGGAGATCGAAAGGTTTACTCAGGAACGTGTGTATGTGTGTATGGAATGAAGAAATTAATTAATACATTATACAACTTAATCAATTAGTTTAGCTATTTGTGATTGACCTTTAAACTTAGCCTTGGACGAAGAAGGTGTGAGTTAATCACCAACCATTGTCTTCAACGTGGTTCCATGAAATAAGTTATGCAATACCCAAATAACTAAACATGTATTTCATATTTAACCATTTCAAATATTATATTCATTATCACAATAGCTATATGTATATTCAAGAGTTTTGCACAGCAAAGGATCTATCTACAGCAAAAGATCTATTAACAGCAAAAGTTCTATATTCTGCAAAGGATCTATCTACAGCAAAGGATCTATCTACAGGAAAGTATCTATCTACAGCAAAGGATCTATCTACAGCAAAGGATTTATCTACAGCAAAGGATCCATCTACAGCAAAGGATCTATCTTCAGCAAAGGATCTTTCTACAGAATAGGATCTATCTGCAGCAAAGGATCTTTCTACAATATGTGCTCTATTTACAGCAAAGGATCTATCTACAGCAAAAGATCTATCTACAGCAAATGATCAATCTATAGCAAAGGATATATCTACAGTAATGGAACTCTATACAGCCAAAGGATTCATTTACAACAAAGGATCTATCTACAACAAATGATCTATCTACAGCAAAGGATCTATTTATAGCGGAGAATCTTTCTACAGCAAAGGATCTAATAAAGCAAAGGATCTACTACAGCAAAGGATCTATCTTCAGCAAAGGATCTATCTACAGCTAAGGATCTATCTACAGCAAAGGACCTATATACAGTATGGGATCTATTTACAGCGAAGGATCAATCTACAGCAAAGGATCTATCTACAGCAAAGGATCTATCTACAGCATAGGATCTATCTACAGTAAGGGATCTTTTTGCAGCGAAGGATCAATCTACAGCAAAGGATCTATGTACAGCAAAGGATCTATCTACAGTCAAGGATTTATCTACTGCAAAGGATCTATCTACAGCAAAGGATTAATCTACAGTTAAGGATCTATCTTAAGCAAAGGATCTATCTACAGCAAAGGATCTATCTACAGCAAAGAATCTATCTACACCGAAGGATCTTTCTACAGTGCAGGATCTGTCAACAGCAAAGGATCTATCTCCACCAAATGATCTATTTACAGCAAAAGATCTTTCTGCAACAGAGGATCTTTCTACATTAAAGGATCTATCCACAGCAAATGATCTATCTACAGCAGAGTGATCTATCTACAGAAAATGATCTATCTACAGCAAAGAATATATCTACACCAAAGGATCTTTCTACAGCGAAAGATCTGTCAACAGCAAAGGATCTTTCTACTGCAAAGGAACTATTTACAGCAGAAGATCTTTCTACAGCAGAGGATCTTTCTACAGCAAAGTATCTCTCTACAGCAAAGGATCTATTTACAGTATTGGATCTATCAACAGCAAAGGTTTTATCAACAGTAATGGATCTATCTACAGAAAAGGATCTATCTACTACGAAAGATCTATCTACAGCAAAGGATCTATCTACATTAAAGGATCTATCTACAGCAATGGATCAATCTACAGCAAAGGATTTATCTTCAGCAAAGGATCTAATTACAGCAGAGGAACTTTATACAGCAAAGGATCAATCTAAAGCAAAGGATCTATCTACAGCAAAGTAATCTATCTGCAGTAAGGGATCTATCTACAGCAAAGAATCTATCTACACCAAAGGATCTTTCTACAGTGCAGAATCTGTCAACAGCAAATGATCTATCTACAGCAAATGATCTATTTACAGCAAAAGATCTTTTTACAACAAAGGATCTTTCTACATTAAAGGAACTATCTACAGCAAAGGATCTATCTACGGGAAAGGATTTTTCATTTATTTATAGCAAAGGATCTTAGATCTATTTACAGCAAAGGATCTATCTACGATAAATGATCTATCTACTACAAAAGATCTATCTACAGCAAAGGATCTATCTACATTAAAGGATCTATCTACAGCAATGGATCAATCTACAGCGAAGGATTTATCTTCAGCAAAGGATCTAATTAAAGCAGAGGAACTTTATACAGCAAAGGATCAATCTAAAGCAAAGGATCTATCTACAGCAAAGTAATCTATCTGCAGTAAGGGATCTATCTACAGCAAAGAATCTATCTACACCAAAGGATCTTTCTACAGTGCAGAATCTGTCAACAGCAAATGATCTATCTACAGCAAATGATCTATTTACAGCAAAAGATCTTTTTACAACAATGGATCTTTCTACATTAAAGGATCTATCTACAGCAAAGGATCTATCTACGAGAAAGGATTTTTCATTTATTTATAGCAAAGAATCTTAAATCTATTTACAGCAAAGGATCTATCTACGATAAATGATCTATCTACTACAAAAGATCTATCTACAGCGAAGGATCTATCTACAATCAAGGATTTATCTACTGCTAAGGATCTATCTACAGCAAAGGATCAATCTACAGTTAAGGATCTATCTTAATCGAAGGATCTATCTATAGCAAAGGATCTATTTACAGTATTGGATCTATCAACAGCAAAGGTTTTATCAACAGTAATGGATCTATCTACAGATTAGGATCTATCTACAGATAAGGATCTATCTACAGAGAAGGATTTATCAACAGCGAAGGATCTATCTACAGCAAAGGATCTATCTGCAGCAAAGGATCTATCTACGAGAAAGGATTTTTCATTTATTTATAGCAAAGGATCTAAGATCTATTTACAGCAAAGGATCTATCTACGATAAATGATCTATCTACTACAAGAGATCTATCTACAGCAAAGGATCTATCTACATTAAAGGATCTATCTACAGCAATGGATCAATCTACAGCGAAGGATTTATCTTCAGCAAAGGATCTAATTAAAGCAGAGGAACTTTATACAGCAAAGGATCAATCTAAAGCAAAGGATCTATCTACAGCAAAGTAATCTATCTGCAGTAAGGGATCTATCTACAGCAAAGAATCTATCTACACCAAAGGATCTTTCTACAGTGCAGAATCTGTCAACAGCAAATGATCTATCTACAGCAAATGATCTATTTACAGCAAAAGATCTTTTTACAACAATGGATCTTTCTACATTAAAGGATCTATCTACAGCAAAGGATCTATCTACGAGAAAGGATTTTTCATTTATTTATAGCAAACAATCTTAAATCTATTTACAGCAAAGGATCTATCTACGATAAATGATCTATCTACTACAAAAGATCTATCTACAGCGAAGGATCTATCTACATTAAAGAATCTATCTACAGCAATGGATCAATCTACAGCGAAGGATCTATCTTCAGCAAAGGATCTTTCTACAGAATAGGATCTATTTACAGCAAAGGATCTATCTACAATATGTGATCTATTTACAGCGAAGGATCTATCTACAGCTGAGGATCTATCTATAGCAAATGATGAATCTATAGCAAAGGATATATCTACAGTAAAGGAACTCTATACAGCCAAAGGATCCATTTACAGCAAAGGATCTATCTACAACAAAGTATCTATCCACAGCAGTGGATCTATTTATAGCGGAGAATCTTTCTACAGCAAAGGATCTATCTTCAGTAAATGATCTTTCTACAGAATAGGATCTATCTACAGCAAAGGATATATCTACAATATGTGATCTATTTACAGCAAAGGATCTATCTACAGCTGAGGATCTATCTACAGCATATGATCAATCTATAGCAAAGGATATATCTACAGTAAAGGAACTCTATACAGCCAAAGGATCCATTTACAGCAAAGGCTCTATTTACAACAAAGAATATATCTACAACAAAGGATCTATCTACAGTCAAGGATTTATCTATTGCAAAGGATCTATCTACAGTCAAGGATTTATCTATTGCAAAGGATCTATCTACAGCAAAGGATTAATCTACAGTTAAGGATCTATCTTAAGCAAAGTATCTATCTACAGCAAAGGATCTATCTACAGTCAAGGATTTATATATTGCAAAGGATCTATATACAGAAAAGGATTAACCTACTGTTAAGTATCTATCTTAAGCAAAGGATCTATCTACAGTAAAGGATCTATCTAAAGCCAATGATCTATCTACAACAAAGGATCTAATTGCAGCAGAAGAACTTTATACAGCAAAGGATCAATCTACAGCAAAGGATCTATCTACAGCAAAGTAATTTATCTGCAGTAAGAGATCTATTTACAGCAAAGCATCTATCTACAGCAAGGGATCTATCGACAGCAAAGGATCTATCTACAGCAAAGGATCCATCTACAGCAAAGGATCTATCTACAGTCAAAAATCTATCTACTGCAAAGGATCTGTCCACAGCAAAGGATCTGTCCACAGCAAAGGATCTATCTACAACAAAGAATCTATCTACAGCAAAGAATATATGTTCAGAAAAGAATCTATTAACAGCAGAGGATCTATCTACAGCGAAGGATCTATCTACAGTAAATGAACTATATACAGCAAATGATCCATCTACAGTCAAGGATCTATCAACAGCAAAGGATCTATCTACAGCAAAAGATCTATTAACAGCAAAAATTCTATATTCTGCAAAAGATCTATCTACAGCAAAGGATCTATCTACAGGCAAGTATCTATCTACAGCAAAGGATCTATCTACAGCAAAGGATTTATCTACAGCAAAGGATCCATCTACAGCAAAGGATCTATCTTCAGCAAAGGATCTTTCTACAGAATAGGATCTATCTACAGCAAAGGATCTTTCTATAATATGTGCTCTATTTACAGCAAAGTATCTATCTACAGCAATAGATCTATCAACAGCAAATGATCAATCTGTAGCAAAGGATATATCTACAATAATGGAACTCTATACAGCCAAAGGATTCATTTACAGCAAAGGATCTATCTACAACAAATGATCTATCTACAGCAAAAGATCTATTTATAGCGGAGAATCTTTCTACAGCAAAGGATCTACTACAGCAAAGGACTTATCTTCAGCAAAGGATCTATCTACAGCTGAGGATCTATCTACAGCAAAGGACCTATATACAGTATGGGATCTATTTACAGCGAAGGATCAATCTACAGCAAAGGATCTTTTTGCAGCGTAGGATCAATCTACAGTAAGGGATCTTTTTGCAGCGAAGGATCAATCTACAGCAAAGGATCTATGTACAGCAAGGGATCTATCTACAGTCAAGGATTTATCTACTGCAAAGGATCTATCTACAGCAAAGGATTAATCTACAGTTAAGGATCTATCTTAAGCAAAGGATCTATCTACAGCAAAGGATCTATCTACAGCAAAGAATCTATCTACACCGAAGGATCTTTCTACAGTGCAGGATCTGTCAACAGCAAAGGATCTATCTCCAGCAAATGATCTATTTACAGCAAAAGATCTTTCTGCAACAGAGGATCTTTCTACATTAAAGGATCTATCTACAGCAAATGATCTATCTACAGCAGAGTGATCTATCTACAGAAAATGAATCTTTCTACAGCGAAAGATCTGTCAACAGCAAAGGATCTTTCTACTGCAAAGGATCTATTTACAGCAGAAGATCTTTCTACAGCAGAGGATCTTTCTACAGCAAAGTATCTCTCTACAGCAAAGGATCTATTTAGAGTATTGGATCTATCAACAGCAAAGGTTTTATCAACAGTAATGGATCTATCTACAGAAAAGGATCTATCTACAGAGAAGGATTTATCTACAGCGAAGGATCTATCTACAGCAAAGGATCTATCTACAGCAAATGATCTATCTACAGCAAAGGACCTATCTACAGTAAGGGATCTATTTACAGCGAAGGATCAATCTACAGCAAAGGATCTACTGCAGCAAAGGATCAATCTTCAGCAAAGGATCTATCTAGAGCAAAGGATCTATCTACAGCAAAGGACCTATCTACAGTAAGGGATCTATTTACAGCGAAGGATCAAACTACAGCAAAGGATCTATCTACAGCAAAGGATCTATCTACAGCATGGGATCTATCTACAGCAAAGGATCTATCTACAGTAAGGGATCTTTTTTGCAGCGAAGGATCAATCTACAGCAAAGGATCTATTTACAGCGAAGAATCGATCTACAGCAAAGGATCTATCTACAGCAAAGGATCTATCTACAATCAAGGATTTATCTACTGCAAAGGATCTATCTACAGCAAAGGATCAATCTACAGTTAAGGATCTATCTTAATCAAAGGATCTATCTATAGCAAAGGATCTATCTACAGCAAATGAACTATTTACAGCAAAAGATCTTTCTACAACAGAGGATCTTTCTACATTAAAGGATCTATCTACAGCAAAAGATCTATCTACAGCAGAGTGATCTATCTACAGTAAGGGATCTATCTGAAGCAAAGAATCTATCTACACCAAAGGATCTTTCTACAGCGAATGATCTGTCAACAGCAAAGGATCTTTCTACTGCGAAGGATCTATTTAAAGCAGAAGATCTTTCTACAGCAAAGGATCTTTCTACAGCAAAGGATCTATCTACAGCAAAGGATCTATCTACAGCAAGTGATCTATCGACAGTAAAGGATCTATCTACAGCAAAGGATCCAACTACAGCAAAGGATCTATCTACAGTCAAGGATCTATCTACTGCAAAGAATATGTCCACAGCAAAGGATCTGTCCACAGCAAAGGATCTATCTACAACAAAGAATCTATCTACAGCAAAGAATATATGTTCAGAAAAGAATCTATAAACAGCAGAGGATCTATCTACAGCGAAGGATCTATCTACATGATAGAACTCTTTATTTCTAGTTCTATAGGTTCTTTGCTTAAGGTAACTTGCAGAAGTATACTACAAGTTTCTTTAGTCTTAGGGCCTGAAGAAGCCTTATGGTTGAACAATTTTATAATTGAGATAAGAGAGTAGATAAATGGGGATAATAAAACACTTGTAAGAAACGAAACATTCACTATTCAATACTGTCGATAAAATTTAGTACAACAAATTTTGAGCCTAAGTAAGAGTTGAGACGAGGGAATTTCTCATGAGAGAACTTGGTCACATCTAGGAATCCGATTTCACACTCCTCTTCTAGTTAGGTGATAGATCCTTATATACCTTAACTACTCTCCAACCTTCTAGGTACAAGGTTAGGGTACGTCAAGGTTTTGAGTTAACTTTGGCGTTTCATTGTGTTAGTACGGATACCACTAATTGCTTTGTTGTTCTAGCGAAAATTCTTGAAGGGAATTAGATGAATTCTTGCAGGTAATTAGAGGTTCCATTGTGATAGCAACTAATTACCACTAATTGTCTTGTTTTTCTCGCCTAAACTCTAGCAGGTAATTAGAGGTAATTAGACACTCGCTATCATAAAAACATTTTGTTAACATAGTATAATATTTTCTAATAGAATATAATATAATATTTTATATGAATATTTTATTAATTATTCTTCCCTCAGATACTAAAATAATAATTCCGAATTAATTATTACTGGTAGTGAAAGTAATATCTACTATTATCTACGTGAAGTTCTACTATCTACTTTAAAGCAGAAGCTTGGTGAAGCTTGGTTGTTACACATTCCCCGCGAAAAATGAAAAAAAAAATAATAAGCGTTAAGCATAACCTTATTATTTTTTTATTATCTAAATTATTCCAATATAATTTTCAATGATGTCCTCATCATGTTTACTAGCGATGCGATAAATACCAGTTAGTTGCAACATCTAAGTTATAAACTCCTTAAACAACAATGTTTATACTCTTGATTCAAATTGCATAGTAATAGAAAATATGTGTTGTATTTGTGTGTGTTGATGTTCTGTCTTCCATGGTCCTTGCGGATGAGCTGCTGGGCGTCTGAGGACTAGTGGAAGGTCACGTCCTTGCAAGGTGGGTCACGTCCTTGCCTTCTGCTGAGTTCCTCCCAACCAGTTATGTTATTGCGATTGGTTACGCGTGTTGTAGTTCGGAGATCGAAAGGTTTACTCAGGAACGTGTGTATGTGTGTATGGAATGAAGAAATTAAGTAATACATTATACAACTTAATCAATTAGTTTGGCTATTTGTGATTGACCTTTAAACTTAGCCTTGGACGAAGAAGGTGTGAGTTAATCACCAACCATTGTCTTCAACGTGGTTCCATGAAATAAGTTATGCAATACCCAAATAACTAAACATGTATTTCATATTTAACCATTTCACATATTATATTCATTATCACAATAGCTATATGTATATTCAAGAGTTTTGCACAGCAAAGGATCTATCTACAGCAAAAGATCTATTAACAGCAAAAGTTCTATATTCTGCAAAGGATCTATCTACAGCAAAGGATCTATCTACAGGAAAGAATCTATCTACAGCAAAGGATCTATCTACTGCAAAGGATTTATCTACAGCAAAGGATCCATCTACAGCAAAGGATCTATCTTCAGCAAAGGATCTTTCTACAGAATAGGATCTATCTACAGCAAAGGATCTTTCTACAATATGTGCTGTATTTACAGCAAAGGATCTATCTACAGCAAAAGATCTATCTACAGCAAATGATCAATCTATAGCAAAGGATATATCTACAGTAATGGAACTCTATACAGCCAAAGGATTCATTTACAACAAAGGATCTATCTACAACAAATGATCTATCTACAGCAAAGGATCTATTTATAGCGGAAAATCTTTCTACAGCAAAGGATCTAATACAGCAAAGGATCTACTACAGCAAAGGATCTATCTTCAGCAAAGGATCTATCTACAGCTAAGGATCTATCTACAGCAAAGGACCTATATACAGTATGGGATCTATTTACAGCGAAGGATCAATCTACAGCAAAGGATCTATCTACAGCAAAGGATCTATCTACAGCATAGGATCTATCTACAGTAAGGGATCTTTTTGCAGCGAAGGATCAATCTACAGCAAAGGATCTATGTACAGCAAAGGATCTATCTACAGTCAAGGATTTATCTACTGCAAAGGATCTATCTACAGCAAAGGATTAATCTACAGTTAAGGATCTATCTTAAGCAAAGGATCTATCTACAGCAAAGGATCTATCTACAGCAAAGAATCTATCTACACCGAAGGATCTTTCTACAGTGCAGGATCTGTCAACAGCAAAGGATCTATCTCCAGCAAATGATCTATTTACAGCAAAAGATCTTTCTGCAACAGAGGATCTTTTTACATTAAAGGATCTATCCACAGCAAATGATCTATCTACAGCAGAGTGATCTATCTACAGAAAATGATCTATCTACAGCAAAGAATCTATCTACACCAAAGGATCTTTCTACAGCGAAAGATCTGTCAACAGCAAAGGATCTTTCTACTGCAAAGGAACTATTTACAGCAGAAGATCTTTCTACAGCAGAGGATCTTTCTAGAGCAAAGTATCTCTCTACAGCAAAGGATCTATTTACAGTATTGGATCTATCAACAGCAAAGGTTTCATCAACAGTAATGGATCTATCTACAGAAAAGGATCTATCTACTACAAAAGATCTATCTACAGCAAAGGATCTATCTACATTAAAGGATCTATCTACAGCAATGGATCAATCTACAGCGAAGGATTTATCTTCAGCAAAGGATCTAATTACAGCAGAGGAACTTTATACAGCAAAGGATCAATCTAAAGCAAAGGATCTATCTACAGCAAAGTAATCTATCTGCAGTAAGGGATCTATCTACAGCAAAGAATCTATCTACACCAAAGGATCTTTCTACAGTGCAGAATCTGTCAACAGCAAATGATCTATCTACAGCAAATGATCTATTTACAGCAAAAGATCTTTTTACAACAAAGGATCTTTCTACATTAAAGGATCTATCTACAGCAAAGGATCTATCTACGGGAAAGGATTTTTCATTTATTTATAGCAAAGGATCTTTGATCTATTTACAGCAAAGGATCTATCTACGATAAATGATCTATCTATTACAAAAGATCTATCTACAGCAAAGGATCTATCTACATTAAAGGATCTATCTACAGCAATGGATCAATCTACAGCGAAGGATTTATCTTCAGCAAAGGATCTAATTACAGCAGAGGAACTTTATACAGCAAAGGATCAATCTAATGCAAAGGATCTATCTACAGCAAAGTAATCTATCTGCAGTAAGGGATCTATCTACAGCAAAGAATCTATCTACACCAAAGGATCCTTCTACAGTGCAGAATCTGTCAACAGCAAATGATCTATCTACAGCAAATGATCTATTTACAGCAAAAGATCTTTTTACAACAAAGGATCTTTCTACATTAAAGGATCTATCTACATTAAAGGATCTATCTACAGCAATGGATCAATCTACAGCGAAGGATTTATCTACAACAAAGGATTTAATTACAGCAGATGAACTTTATACAGCAAAGGATCAATCTACAGCAAAGGATCTATCTACAGCAAAGTAATCTATCTGCAGTAAGGGATCTATCTACAGCAAAGCATCTATCTGCAGCAAAGGCTCTATCTACAGCAAAGGATCTATCGACAGTAAAGGATCTATCTACAGCAAAGGATCCATCTACAGCAAAGGATCTGTTCACAGCAAAGGATTTATCTACAACAAAGAATTTATCTACAGCAAAGAATATATGTTCAGAAAAGAATCTATAAACAGCAGAGGATCTATCTACAGCGAAGGATCTATCTACAGTAAATGAACTATATACAGCAAATGATATATCTACAGTTAAGGATCTATCAACAGCAAAAGATCTATTAACAGCAAAAGTTCTATATTCTGCTAAGGATCTATCTACAGCAAAGGATCTATCTACAGGAAAGTATCCATCTACAGCAAAGGATCTATCTACAGCAAAGGATTTATCTACAGCAAAGGATCCATCTACAGCAAAGGATCAATCTATAGCAAAAGATGTATCAAGAGTAATGGAACTCTATACAGCCAAAGGATTCATTTACAGCAAAGGATCTATCTACAACAAATGATCTATCTACAGCAAAGGATCTATCTATAGCGGAGAATCTTTCAACAGCAAAGGATCTACTACAGCAAAGGATCTATCTACAGCAAATGATCTTTCTACAATATGTGATCTATTTACAGCAAAGGATCTATCTACAGCAAAAGATCTATCTACAGCAAATGATCAATCTATAGCGAAGGATATATCTACAATAATGGAACTCTATACAGCCAAAGGATTCATTTACAGCAAAGGATCTATCTACAACAAATGATCTATCAACAGCAAAGGATCTATTTATAGCGGAGAATCTTTCTACAGCAAAGGATCTACTACAGCAAAGAATATATGTTCAGAAAAGAATCTATAAACAGCAGAGGATCTATCTACAGCGAAGAATCTATCTACAGTAAATGAACTATATACAGCAAATGATCCATCTACAGTTAAGGATCTATCAACAGCGAAGGATCTATCTACAGCAAAAGATCTATTAACAACAAAAGATCTATATTCTGCAAAAGATCTATCTACAGCAAAGGATCTATCTACAGGAAAGTATCTATCTACAGCAAAGGATCTATCTACAGCAAAGGATTTATCTACAGCAAAGGATCCATCTACAGCAAAGGATCTATCTTCAGCAAAGGATCTTTCTACAGAATAGGATCTATCTACAGCAAAGGATCTCACTACAATATGTGCTCTATTTACAGCAAAGTATCTATCTACAGCAATAGATCTATCAACAGCAAATGATCAATCTATAGCAAAGGATAAATCTACAGTAATGGAACTCTATACAGCCAAAGGATTCAATTACAGCAAAGGATCTATCTACAACAAATGATCTATCTACAGCAAAAGATATTTATAGCGGAGAATCTTTCTACAGCAAAGGATCTACTACAGCAAAGGATCTATCTTCAGCAAAGGATCTATCTACAGCTAAGGATCTATCTACAGCAAAGGACCTATATACAGTAAGGGATCTATTTACAGCGAAGGATCAATCTACAGCAAAGGATCTATCTACAGCAAAGGATCTATCTAAAGCATAGGATCTATCTAAAGCAAAGGATCTATCTACAGTAAGGGATCTTTTTGCAGCGAAGGATCAATCTACAGCAAAGGATCTATTTACAGCGAAGGATCGATCTACAGCAAAGGATCTATCTACAGCAAAGGATCTATCTACAGCAAAAAATCTATCTACAGTCAAGGATTTATCTACTGCAAAGGATCTATCTACAGCAAAGGATTAATCTACAGTTAAGGATCTATTTACAGCAAAAGATCTCTCTACAACAGAGGATCTTTCTACATTAAAGGATCTATCTACAGCAAATGATCTATCTACAGCAGAGTGATCTATCTACAGAAAATGATCTATCTACAGCAAAGAATCTATCTACACCAAAGGATCTTTCTACAGCGAAAGATCTGTCAACAGCAAAGGATCTTTCTACTGCAAAGGAACTATTTACAGCAGAAGATCTTTCTACAGCAGAGGATCTTTCTACAGCAAAGTATCTCTCTACAGCAAAGGATCTATTTACAGTATTGGATCTATCAACAGCAAAGGTTTTATCAACAGTAATGGATCTATCTACAGAAAAGGATCTATCTACAGAGAATGATTTATCTACAGCGAAGGATCTATCTACAGCAAAGGATCTATTTGCAGCAAAGGATCTATCTACGGGAAAGGATTTTTCATTTATTTATAGCAAAGAATCTTAGACCTATTTACAGCAAAGGATCTATCTACGATAAATGATCTATCTACTACAAAAGATCTATCTACAGCAAAGGATCTATCTACATTAAAGGATCTATCTACAGCAATGGATCAATCTACAGCGAAGGATTTATCTTCAGCAAAGGATCTAATTACAGCAGAGGAACTTTATACAGCAAAGGATCAATCTAAAGCAAAGGATCTATCTACAGCAAAGTAATCTATCTGCAGTAAGGGATTTATCTACAGCAAAGAATCTATCTACACCAAAGGATCTTTCTACAGTGCAGAATCTGTCAACAGCAAATGATCTATCTACAGCAAATGATCTATTTACAGCAAAAGATCTTTTTACAACAATGGATCTTTCTACATCAAAGGATCTATCTACAGCAAAGGATCTATCTACGAGAAAGGATTTTTCATTTATTTATAGCAAAGAATCTTAAATCTATTTACAGCAAAGGATCTATCTACGATAAATGATCTATCTACTACAAAAGATCTATCTACAGCGAAGGATCTATCTACATTAAAGAATCTATCTACAGCAATGGATCAATCTACAGCGAAGGATCTATCTTCAGCAAAGGATCTTTCTACAGAATAGGATCTATTTACAGCAAAGGATCTATCTACAATATGTGATCTATTTACAGCGAAGGATCTATCTACAGCTGAGGATCTATCTACAGCAAATGATGAATCTATAGCAAAGGATATATCTACAGTAAAGGAACTCTATACAGCCAAAGGATCCATTTACAGCAAAGGATCTATCTACAACAAAGTATCTATCCACAGCAGTGGATCTATTTATAGCGGATAATCTTTCTACAGCAAAGGATCTATCTTCAGCAAATGATCTTTCTACAGAATAGGATCTATCTACAGCGAAGGATATATCTACAATATGTGATCTATTTACAGCAAAGGATCTATCTACAGCTGAGGATCTATCTACAGCATATGATCAATCTATAGCAAAGGATATATCTACAGTAAAGGAACTCTATACAGCCAAAGGATCCATTTACAGCAAAGGCTCTATTTACAACAAAGAAACTATCTACAGCAAAGGATCTATCTACAGTCAAGGATTTATCTATTGCAAAGGATCTATCTACAGTCAAGGATTTATCTATTGCAAAGGATCTATCTACAGCAAAGGATTAATCTACAGTTAAGGATCTATCTACAGTCAAGGATTTATCTATTGCAAAGGATCTATCTACAGTCAAGGATTTATCTATTGCAAAGGATCTATCTACAGCAAAGGATTAATCTACAGTTAAGGATCTATCTTAAGCAAAGTATCTATCTACAGCAAAGGATCTATCTACAGTCAAGGATTTATCTATTGCAAAGGATCTATATACAGAAAAGGATTAATCTACAGTTAAGTATCTATCTTAAGCAAAGGATCTATCTACAGTGAAGGATCTATCTAAAGCCAATGATCTATCTACAACAAAGGATCTAATTACAGCAGAAGAACTTTATACAGCAAAGGATCAATCTACAGCAAAGGATCTATCTTCAGCAAAGTAATTTATATGCAGTAAGAGATCTATTTACAGCAAAGCATCTATCTACAGCAAGGGATCTATCGAAAGCAAAGGATCTATCTACAGCAAAGGATCCATCTACAGCAAAGGATCTATCTACAGTCAAAAATCTATCTACTGCAAATGATCTGTCCACAGCAAAGGATCTGTCCACAGCAAAGGATATATCTACAACAAAGAATCTATCTACAGCAAAGAATATATGTTCAGAAAAGAATCTATTAACAGCAGAGGATCTATCTACAGCGAAGGATCTATCTACAGTAAATGAACTATATACAGCAAATGATCCATCTACAGTCAAGGATCTATCAACAGCAAAGGATCTATCTACAGCAAAAGATCTATTAACAGCAAAAGTTCTATATTCTGCAAAAGATCTATCTACAGCAAAGGATCTATCTACAGGCAAGTATCTATCTACAGCAAAGGATCTATCAACAGCAAAGGATTTATCTACAGCAAAGGATCCATCTACAGCAAAGGATCTATCTTCAGCAAAGGATCTTTCTACAGAATAGGATCTATCTACAGCAAAGGATCTTTCTATAATATGTGCTCTATTTACAGCAAAGTATCTATCTACAGCAATAGATCTATCAACAGCAAATGATCAATCTGTAGCAAAGGATATATCTACAATAATGGAACTCTATACAGCCAAAGGATTCATTTACAGCAAAGGATCTATCTACAACAAATGATCTATCTACAGCAAAAGATCTATTTATAGCGGAGAATCTTTCTACAGCAAAGGATCTACTACAGCAAAGGACTTATCTTCAGCAAAGGATCTATCTACAGCTAAGGATCTATCTACAGCAAAGGACCTATATACAGTATGGGATCTATTTACAGCGAAGGATCAATCTACAGCAAAGGATCTTTTTGCAGCGAAGGATCAATCTACAGTAAGGGATCTTTTTGCAGCGAAGGATCAATCTACAGCAAAGGATCTATGTACAGCAAAGGATCTATCTACACTCAAGGATTTATCTACTGCAAAGGATCTATCTACAGCAAAGGATTAATCTACAGTTAAGGATCTATCTTAAGCAAAGGATCTATCTACAGCAAAGGATCTATCTACAGCAAAGAATCTATCTACACCGAAGGATCTTTCTACAGTGCAGGATCTGTCAACAGCAAAGGATCTATCTCCAGCAAATGATCTATTTACAGCAAAAGATCTTTCTGCAACAGAGGATCTTTCTACATTAAAGGATCTATCTACATCAAATGATCTATCTACAGCAGAGTGATCTATCTACAGAAAATGATCTATCTACAGCAAAGAATCTATCTACACCAAAGAATCTTTCTACAGCGAAAGATCTGTCAACAGCAAAGGATCTTTCTACTGCAAAGGATCTATTCACAGCAGAAGATCTTTCTACAGCAGAGGATCTTTCTACAGCAAAGTATCTCTCTACAGCAAAGGATCTATTTAGAGTATTGGATCTATCAACAGCAAAGGTTTTATCAACAGTAATGGATCTATCTACATTAAAGGATCTATCTACAGAGAAGGATTTATCTACAGCGAAGGATCTATCTACAGCAAAGGATCTATCTACAGCAAAGGATCTATCTACAGCAAAGGACCTATCTACAGTAAGGGATCTATTTACAGCGAAGGATCAATCTACAGCAAAGGATCTACTGCAGCAAAGGATCAATCTTCAGCAAAGGATCTATCTAGAGCAAAGGATCTATCTACAGCAAAGGACCTATCTACAGTAAGGGATCTATTTACAGCGAAGGATCAAACTACAGCAAAGGATCTATCTACAGCAAAGGATCTATCTACAGCATAGGATCTATCTACAGCAAAGGATCTATCTACAGTAAGGGATCTTTTTGCAGCGAAGGATCAATCTACAGCAAAGGATCTATTTACAGCGAAGAATCGATCTACAGCAAAGGATCTATCTACAGCAAAGGATCTATCTACAATCAAGGATTTATCTACTGCAAAGGATCTATCTACAGCAAAGGATCAATCTACAGTTAAGGATCTATCTTAATCAAAGGATCTATCTATAGCAAAGGATCTATTTACAGTATTGGATCTATCAACAGCAAAGGTTTTATCAACAGTAATGGATCTATCTACAGAAAAGGATCTATCTACAGAGAAGGATTTATCTACAGCGAAGGATCTATCTACAGCAAAGGATCCATCTGCAGCAAAGGATCTATCTACGAGAAAGGATTTTTCATTTATTTATAGCAAAGGATCTTAGATCTATTTACAGCAAAGGATCTATCTACGATAAATGATCTATCTACTACAAGAGATCTATCTACAGCAAAGGATCTATCTACATTAAAGGATCTATCTACAGCAATGGATCAATCTACAGCGAAGGATTTATCTTCAGCAAAGGATCTAATTAAAGCAGAGGAACTTTATACAGCAAAGGATCAATCTAAAGCAAAGGATCTATCTACAGCAAAGTAATCTATCTGCAGTAAGGGATCTATCTACAGCAAAGAATCTATCTACACCAAAGGATCTTTCTACAGTGCAGAATCTGTCAACAGCAAATGATCTATCTACAGCAAATGATCTATTTACAGCAAAAGATCTTTTTACAATAATGGATCTTTCTACATTGAAGGATCTATCTACAGCAAAGGATCTATCTACAGCAAAGGATTTATCTACAGCAAAGGATCCATCTACAGCAAAGGATCAATCTATAGCAAAAGATATATCTAGAGTAATGGAACTCTATACAGCCAAAGGATTCATTTACAGCAAAGGATCTATCTACAACAAATGATCTATCTACAGCAAAGGATCTATCTATAGCGGAGAATATTTCAACAGCAAAGGATCTACTACAGCAAAGGATCTATCTACAGCAAATGATCTTTCTACAATATGTGCTCTATTTTCAGCAAAGGATCTATCTACAGCAAAAGATCTATCTACAGCAAATGATCAATCTATAGCGAAGGATATATCTACAATAATGGAACTCTATACAGCCAAAGGATTCATTTACAGCAAAGGATCTATCTACAACAAATGATCTATCTACAGCAAAGGATCTATTTATAGCGGAGAATCTTTCTACAGCAAAGGATCTACTACAGCAAAGAATATATGTTCAGAAAAGAATCTATAAACAGCAGAGGATCTATCTACAGCGAAGAATCTATCTACAGTAAATGAACTATATACAGCAAATGATCCATCTACAGTTAAGGATCTATCAACAGCGAAGGATCTATCTACAGCAAAAGATCTATTAACAGCAAAAGATCTATATTCTGCAAAAGATCTATCTACAGCAAAGGATCTATCTACAGGAAAGTATCTATCTACAGCAAAGGATCTATCTACAGCAAAGGATTTATCTACAGCAAAGGATCCATCTACAGCAAAGGATCTATCTTCAGCAAAGGATCTTTCTACAGAATAGGATCTATCTACAGCAAAGGATCTCACTACAATATGTGCTCTATTTACAGCAAAATATCTATCTACAGCAATAGATCTATCAACAGCAAATGATCAATCTATAGCAAAGGATAAATCTACAGTAATGGAACTCTATACAGCCAAAGGATTCAATAACAGCAAAGGATCTATCTACAACAAATGATCTATCTACAGCAAAAGATCTATTTATAGCGGAGAATCTTTCTACAGCAAAGGATCTACTACAGCAAAGGATCTATCTTCAGCAAAGGATCTATCTACAGCTAAGGATCTATCTACAGCAAAGGACCTATATACAGTAAGGGATCTATTTACAGCGAAGGATCAATCTACAGCAAAGGATCTATCTACAGCAAAGGATCTATCTACAGCATAGGATCTATCTAAAGCAAAGGATCTATCTTCAGTAAGGGATCTTTTTGCAGCGAAGGATCAATCTACAGCAAAGGATCTAATTACAGCAAAGGATCTATTTACAGCGAAGGATCGATCTACAGCAAAGGATCTATCTACAGCAAAGGATCTATCTACAGCAAAAAATCTATCTACAGTCAAGGATTTATCTACTGCAAAGGATCTATCTACAGCAAAGGATTAATCTACAGTTAAGAATCTATTTACAGCAAAAGATCTTTCTACAACAGAGGATCTTTCTACATTAAAGGATCTATCTACAGCAAATGATCTATCTACAGCAGAGTGATCTATCTACAGAAAATGATCTATCTACAGCAAAGAATCTATCTACACCAAAGGATCTTTCTACAGCGAAAGATCTGTCAACAGCAAAGGATCTTTCTACTGCAAAGGAACTATTTACAGCAGAAGATCTTTCTACAGCAGAGGATCTTTCTACAGCAAAGTATCTCTCTACAGCAAAGGATCTATTTACAGTATTGGATCTATCAACAGCAAAGGTTTTATCAACAGTAATGGATCTATCTACAGAAAAGGATCTAACTACAGAGAAGGATTTATCTACAGCGAAGGATCTATCTACAGCAAAGGATCTATCTGCAGCAAAAGATCTATCTACGGGAAAGGATTTTTCACTTATTTATAGCAAAGGATCTTAGATCTATTTACAGCAAAGGATCTATCTACGATAAATGATCTATCTACCACAAAAGATCTATCTACAGCAAAGGATCTATCTACATTAAAGGATCTATCTACAGCAATGGATCAATCTACAGCGAAGGATTTATCTTCAGCAAAGGATCTAATTACAGCAGAGGAACTTTATACAGCAAAGGATCAATCTAAAGCAAAGGATCTATCTACAGCAAAGTAATCTATCTGCAGTAAGGGATCTATCTACAGCAAAGAATCTATCTACACCAAAATTATCTTTCTACAGTGCAGAATCTGTCAACAGCAAATGATCTATCTACAGCAAATGATCTACTTACAGCAAAAGATCTTTTTACAACAATGGATCTTTCTACATTAAAGGATCTATCTACAGCAAAGGATCTATCTACGAGAAAGGATTTTTCATTTATTTATAGCAAAGAATCTTAAATCTATTTACAGCAAAGGATCTATCTACGATAAATGATCTATCTACTACAAAAGATCTATCTACAGCGAAGGATCTATCTACATTAAAGAATCTATCTACAGCAATGGATCAATCTACAGCGAAGGATCTATCTTCAGCAAAGGATCTTTCTACAGAATAGGATCTATTTACAGCAAAGGATCTATCTACAATATGTGATCTATTTACAGCGAAGGATCTATCTACAGCTGAGGATCTATCTACAGCAAATGATGAATCTATAGCAAAGGATATATCTACAGTAAAGGAACTCTATACAGCCAAAGGATCCATTTACAGCAAAGGATCTTTCTACAACAAAGTATCTATCCACAGCAGTGGATCTATTTATAGCGGAGAATCTTTCTACAGCAAAGGATCTATCTTCAGCAAATGATCTTTCTACAGAATAGGATCTATCTACAGCAAAGGATATATCTACAATATGTGATCTATTTACAGCAGAGGATCTATCTACAGCTGAGGATCTATATACAGCATATGATCAATCTATAGCAAAGGATATATCTACAGTAAAGGAATTCTATACAGCCAAAGGATCCATTTACAGCAAAGGCTCTATTTACAACAAAGAATCTATCTACAGCAAAGGATCTATCTACAGTCAAGGATTTATCTATTGCAAAGGATCTATCTACAGTCAAGGATTTATCTATTGCAAAGGATCTATCTACAGCAAAGGATTAATCTACAGTTAAGGATCTATCTTAAGCAAAGTATCTATCTACAGCAAAGGATCTATCTACAGTCAAGGATTTATCTATTGCAAAGGATCTATATACAGAAAAGGATTAATCTACAGTTAAGTATCTATCTTAAGCAAAGGATCTATCTTCAGTAAAGGATCTATCTAAAGCCAATGATCTATCTACAACAAAGGATCTAATTACAGCAGAAGAACTTTATACAGCAAAGGATCAATCTACAGCAAAGGATCTATCTTCAGCAAAGTAATTTATATGCAGTAAGAGATCTATTTACAGCAAAGCATCTATCTACAGCAAGGGATCTATCGACAGCAAAGGATCTATCTACAGCAAAGGATCCATCTACAGCAAAGGATCTATCTACAGTCAAAAATCTATCTACTGCAAAGGATCTATCTACAACAAAGAATCTATCTACAGCAAAGAATATATGTTCAGAAAAGAATCTATTAACAGCAGAGGATCTATCTACAGCGAAGGATCTATCTACAGTAAATGAACTATATACAGCAAATGATCCATCTACAGTCAAGAATCTATCAACAGCAAAGGATCTATCTACAGCAAAAGATCTATTAACAGCAAAAGTTCTATATTCTGCAAAAGATCTATCCACAGCAAAGGATCTATCTACAGGCAAGTATCTATCTACAGCAAAGGATCTATCTACAGCAAAGGATTTATCTACAGCGAAGGATCCATCTACAGCAAAGGATCTATCTTCAGCAAAGGATCTTTCTACAGAATAGGATCTATCTACAGCAAAGGATCTTTCTATAATATGTGCTCTATTTACAGCAAAGTATCTATCTACAGCAATAGATCTATCAACAGCAAATGATCAATCTGTAGCAAAGGATATATCTACAATAATGGAACTCTATACAGCCAAAGGATTCATTTACAGCAAAGGATCTATCTACAACAAATGATGTATCTACAGCAAAAGATCTATTTATAGCGGAGAATCTTTCTACTGCAAAGGATCTACTACAGCAAAGGACTTATCTTCAGCAAAGGATCTATCTACAGCTAAGGATCTATCTACAGCAAAGGACCTATATACAGTATGGGATCTATTTACAGCGAAGGATCAATCTACAGCAAAGGATCTTTTTGCAGCGAAGGATCAATCTACAGTAAGGGATCTTTTTGCAGCGAAGGATCAATCTACAGCAAAGGATCTATGTACAGCAAAGGATCTATCTACAGTCAAGGATTTATCTACTGCAAAGGATCTATCTACAGCAAAGGATTAATCTACAGTTAAGGATCTATCTTAAGCAAAGGATCTATCTACAGCAAAGGATCTATCTACAGCAAGGGATCTATCGACAGCAAAGGATCTATCTACAGCAAAGGATCCATCTACAGCAAAGGATCTATCTACAGTCAAAAATCTATCTACTGCAAAGGATCTATCTACAACAAAGAATCTATCTACAGCAAAGAATATATGTTCAGAAAAGAATCTATTAACAGCAGAGGATCTATCTACAGCGAAGGATCTATCTACAGTAAATGAACTATATACAGCAAATGATCCATCTACAGTCAAGAATCTATCAACAGCAAAGGATCTATCTACAGCAAAAGATCTATTAACAGCAAAAGTTCTATATTCTGCAAAAGATCTATCTACAGCAAAGGATCTATCTACAGGCAAGTATCTATCTACAGCAAAGGATCTATCTACAGCAAAGGATTTATCTACAGCAAAGGATCCATCTACAGCAAAGGATCTATCTTCAGCAAAGGATCTTTCTACAGAATAGGATCTATCTACAGCAAAGGATCTTTCTATAATATGTGCTCTATTTACAGCAAAGTATCTATCTACAGCAATAGATCTATCAACAGCAAATGATCAATCTGTAGCAAAGGATATATCTACAATAATGGAACTCTATACAGCCAAAGGATTCATTTACAGCAAAGGATCTATCTACAACAAATGATGTATCTACAGCAAAAGATCTATTTATAGCGGAGAATCTTTCTACAGCAAAGGATCTACTACAGCAAAGGACTTATCTTCAGCAAAGGATCTATCTACAGCTAAGGATCTATCTACAGCAAAGGACCTATATACAGTATGGGATCTATTTACAGCGAAGGATCAATCTACAGCAAAAGATCTTTTTGCAGCGAAGGATCAATCTACAGTAAGGGATCTTTTTGCAGCGAAGGATCAATCTACAGCAAAGGATCTATGTACAGCAAAGGATCTATCTACAGTCAAGGATTTATCTACTGCAAAGGATCTATCTACAGCAAAGGATTAATCTACAGTTAAGGATCTATCTTAAGCAAAGGATCTATCTACAGCAAAGGATCTATCTACAGCAAAGAATCTATCTACACCGAAGGATCTTTCTACAGTGCAGGATCTGTCAACAGCAAAGGATCTATCTCCAGCAAATGATCTATTTACAGCAAAAGATCTTTCTGCAACAGAGGATCTTTCTACATTAAAGGATCTATCTACATCAAATGATCTATCTACAGCAGAGTGATCTATCTACAGAAAATGATCTATCTACAGCAAAGAATCTATCTACACCAAAGAATCTTTCTACAGCGAAAGATCTGTCAACAGCAAAGGATCTTTCTACTGCAAAGGATCTATTTACAGCAGAAGATCTTTCTACAGCAGAGGATCTTTCTACAGCAAAGTATCTCTCTACAGCAAAGGATCTATTTAGAGTATTGGATCTATCAACAGCGAAGGTTTTATCAACAGTAATGGATCTATCTACAGAAAAGGATCTATCTACAGAGAAGGATTTATCTACAGCGAAGGATCTATCTACAGCAAAGGATCTATCTACAGCAAAGGATCTATCTACAGCAAAGGACCTATCTACAGTAAGGGATCTATTTACAGCGAAGGATCAATCTACAGCAAAGGATCTACTGCAGCAAAGGATCAATCTTCAGCAAAGGATCTATCTAGAGCAAAGGATCTATCTACAGCAAAGGACCTATCTACAGTAAGGGATCTATTTACAGCGAAGGATCAAACTACAGCAAAGGATCTATCTACAGCAAAGGATCTATCTACAGCATAGGATCTATCTACAGCAAAGGATCTATCTACAGTAAGGGATCTTTTTGCAGCGAAGGATCAATCTACAGCAAAGGATCTATTTACAGCGAAGAATCGATCTACAGCAAAGGATCTATCTACAGCAAAGGATCTATCTACAATCAAGGATTTATCTACTGCAAAGGATCTATCTACAGCAAAGGATCAATCTACAGTTAAGGATCTATCTTAATCAAAGGATCTATCTATAGCAAAGGATCTATTTACAGTATTGGATCTATCAACAGCAAAGGTTTTATCAACAGTAATGGATCTATCTACAGAAAAGGATCTATCTACAGAGAAGGATTTATCTACAGCGAAGGATCTATCTACAGCAAAGGATCTATCTGCAGCAAAGGATCTATCTACGAGAAAGGATTTTTCATTTATTTATAGCAAAGGATCTTAGATCTATTTACAGCAAAGGATCTATCTACGATAAATGATCTATCTACTACAAGAGATCTATCTACAGCAAAGGATCTATCTACATTAAAGGATCTATCTACAGCAATGGATCAATCTACAGCGAAGGATTTATCTTCAGCAAAGGATCTAATTAAAGCAGAGGAACTTTATACAGCAAAGGATCAATCTAAAGCAAGGGATCTATCTACAGCAAAGTAATCTATCTGCAGTAAAGGATCTATCTACAGCAAAGAATCTATCTACACCAAAGGATCTATCTACAGTGCAGAATCTGTCAACAGCAAATGATCTATCTACAGCAAATGATCTATTTACAGCAAAAGATCTTTTTACAACAATGGATCTTTCTACATTAAAGGATCTATCTACAGCAAAGGATCTATCTACGAGAATGGATTTTTCATTTATTTATAGCAAAGAATCTTAAATCTATTTACAGCAAAGGATCTATCTACGATAAATGATCTATCTACTACAAAAGATCTATCTACAGCGAAGGATCTATCTACATTAAAGAATCTATCTACAGCAATGGATCAATCTACAGCGAAGGATCTATCTTCAGCAAAGGATCTTTCTACAGAATAGGATCTATTTACAGCAAAGGATCTATCTACAATATGTGATCTATTTACAGCGAAGGATCTATCTACAGCTAAGGATCTATCTATAGCAAATGATGAATCTATAGCAAAGGATATATCTACAGTAAAGGAACTCTATACAGCCAAAGGATCCATTTACAGCAAAGGATCTATCTACAACAAAGTATCTATCCACAGCAGTGGATCTATTTATAGCGGAGAATCTTTCTACAGCAAAGGATCTATCTTCAGCAAATGATCTTTCTACAGAATAGGATCTATCTACAGCAAAGGATATATCTACAATATGTGATCTATTTACAGCAAAGGATCTATCCACAGCTGAGGATCTATCTACAGCATATGATCAATCTATAGCAAAGGATATATCTACAGTAAAGGAACTCTATACAGCCAAAGGATCCATTTACAGCAAAGGCTCCATTTACAACAAAGAATCTATCTACAGCAAAGGATCTATCTACAGTCAAGGATTTATCTATTGCAAAGGATCTATCTACAGTCAAGGATTTATCTATTGCAAAGGATCTATCTACAGCAAAGGATTAATCTACAGTTAAGGATCTATCTTAAGCAAAGTATCTATCTACAGCAAAGGATCTATCTACAGTCAAGGATTTATCTATTGCAAAGGATCTATATACAGAAAAGGATTAATCTACAGTTAAGTATCTATCTTAAGCAAAGGATCTATCTACAGTAAAGGATCTATCTAAAGCCAATGATCTATCTACAACAAAGGATCTAATTGCAGCAGAAGAACTTTATACAGCAAAGGATCAATCTACAGCAAAGGATCTATCTACAGCAAAGTAATTTATCTGCAGTAAGAGATCTATTTACAGCAAAGCATCTATCTACAGCAAGGGATCTATCGACAGCAAAGGATCTATCTACAGCAAAGGATCCATCTACAGCAAAGGATCTATCTACAGTCAAAAATCTATCTACTGCAAAGGATCTGTCCACAGCAAAGGATCTGTCCACAGCAAAGGATCTATCTACAACAAAGAATCTATCTACAGCAAAGAATATATGTTCAGAAAAGAATCTATTAACAGCAGAGGATCTATCTACAGCGAAGGATCTATCTACAGTAAATGAACTATATACAGCAAATGATCCATCTACAGTCAAGGATCTATCAACAGCAAAGGATCTATCTACAGCAAAAGATCTATTAACAGCAAAAGTTTCTATATTCTGCAAAAGATCTATCTACAGCAAAGGATCTATCTACAGGCAAGTATCTATCTACAGCAAAGGATCTATCTACAGCAAAGGATTTATCTACAGCAAAGGATCCATCTACAGCAAAGGATCTATCTTCAGCAAAGGATCTTTCTACAGAATAGGATCTATCTACAGCAAAGGATCTTTCTATAATATGTGCTCTATTTACAGCAAAGTATCTATCTACAGCAATAGATCTATCAACAGCAAATGATCAATCTGTAGCAAAGGATATATCTACAATAATGGAACTCTATACAGCCAAAGGATTCATTTACAGCAAAGGATCTATCTACAACAAATGATCTATCTACAGCAAAAGATCTATTTATAGCGGAGAATCTTTCTACAGCAAAGGATCTACTACAGCAAAGGACTTATCTTCAGCAAAGGATCTATCTACAGCTAAGGATCTATCTACAGCAAAGGACCTATATACAGTATGGGATCTATTTACAGCGAAGGATCAATCTACAGCAAAGGATCTTTTTGCAGCGTAGGATCAATCTACAGTAAGGGATCTTTTTGCAGCGAAGGATCAATCTACAGCAAAGGATCTATGTACAGCAAAGGATTAATCTACAGTTAAGGATCTATCTTAAGCAAAGGATCTATCTACAGCAAAGGATCTATCTACAGCAAAGAATCTATCTACACCGAAGGATCTTTCTACAGTGCAGGATCTGTCAACAGCAAAGGATCTATCTCCAGCAAATGATCTATTTACAGCAAAAGATCTTTCTGCAACAGAGGATCTTTCTACATTAAATGATCTATCTACAGCAAATGATCTATCTACAGCAGAGTGATCTATCTACAGAAAATGATCTATCTACACCAAAGAATCTATCTACACCAAAGAATCTTTCTACAGCGAAAGATCTGTCAACAGCAAAGGATCTTTCTACTGCAAAGGATCTATTTACAGCAGAAGATCTTTCTACAGCAGAGGATCTTTCTACAGCAAAGTATCTCTCTACAGCAAAAGATCTATTTAGAGTATTGGATCTATCAACAGCAAAGGTTTTATCAACAGTAATGGATCTATCTACAGAAAAGGATCTATCTACAGAGAAGGATTTATCTACAGCGAAGGATCTATCTACAGCAAAGGATCTATCTACAGCAAAGGATCTATCTACAGCAAAGGACCTATCTACAGTAAGGGATCTATTTACAGCGAAGGATCAATCTACAGCAAAGGATCTACTGCAGCAAAGGATCAATCTTCAGCAAAGGATCTATCTAGAGCAAAGGATCTATCTACAGCAAAGGACCTATCTACAGTAAGGGATCTATTTACAGCGAAGGATCAAACTACAGCAAAGGATCTATCTACAGCAAAGGATCTATCTACAGCATAGGATCTATCTACAGCAAAGGATCTATCTACAGTAAGGGATCTTTTTGCAGCGAAGGATCAATCTACAGCAAAGGATCTATTTACAGCGAAGAATCGATCTACAGCAAAGGATCTATCTACAGCAAAGGATCTATCTACAATCAAGGATTTATCTACTGCAAAGGATCTATCTACAGCAAAGGATCAATCTACAGTTAAGGATCTATCTTAATCAAAGGATCTATCTATAGCAAAGGATCTATCTACAGCAAATGAACTATTTACAGCAAAAGATCTTTCTACAACAGAGGATCTTTCTACATTAAAGGATCTATCTACAGCAAAAGATCTATCTACAGCAGAGTGATCTATCTACAGTAAGGGATCTATCTAAAGCAAAGAATCTATCTACACCAAAGGATCTTTCTATAGCGAATGATCTGTCAACAGCAAAGGATCTTTCTACTGCGAAGGATCTATTTAAAGCAGAAGATCTTTCTACAGCAAAGGATCTTTCTACAGCAAAGGATCTATCTACAGCAAAGGATCTATCTACAGCAAGTGATCTATCGACAGTAAAGGATCTATCTACAGCAAAGGATCCAACTACAGCAAAGGATCTATCTACAGTCAAGGATCTATCTACTGCAAAGAATATGTCCACAGCAAAGGATCTGTCCACAGCAAAGGATCTATCTACAACAAAGAATCTATCTACAGCAAAGAATATATGTTCAGAAAAGAATCTATAAACAGCAGAGGATCTATCTACAGCGAAGGATCTATCTACATGATAGAACTCTTTATTTCTAGTTCTATAGGTTCTTTGCTTAAGGTAACTTGCAGAAGTATACTACAAGTTTCTTTAGTCTTAGGGCCTGAAGAAGCCTTATGGTTGAACAATTTTATAATTGAGATAAGAGAGTAGATAAATGGGGATAATAAAACACTTGTAAGAAACGAAACATTCACTATTCAATACTGTCGATAAAATTTAGTACAACAAATTTTGAGCCTAAGTAAGAGTTGAGACGAGGGAATTTCTCATGAGAGAACTTGGTCACATCTAGGAATCCGATTTCACACTCCTCTTCTAGTTAGGTGATAGATCCTTATATACCTTAACTACTCTCCAACCTTCTAGGTACAAGGTTAGGGTACGTCAAGGTTTTGAGTTAACTTTGGCGTTTCATTGTGTTAGTACGGATACCACTAATTGCTTTGTTGTTCTAGCGAAAATTCTTGCAGGGAATTAGATGAATTCTTGCAGGTAATTAGAGGTTCCATTGTGATAGCAACTAATTACCACTAATTGTCTTGTTTTTCTCGCCTAAACTCTAGCAGGTAATTAGAGGTAATTAGACACTCGCTATCATAAAAACATTTTGTTAACATAGTATAATATTTTCTAATAGAATATAATATAATATTTTATATGAATATTTTATTAATTATTCTTCCCTCAGACACTAAAATAATAATTCCGAATTAATTATTACTGGTAGTGAAAGTAATATCTACTATTATCTACGTGAAGTTCTACTATCTACTTTAAAGCTGAAGCTTGGTGAAGCTTGGTTGTTACACATTCCCCGCGAAAAATGAAAAAAAAAATAATAAGCGTTAAGCATAACCTTATTATTTTTTTATTATCTAAATTATTCCAATATAATTTTCAATGATGTCCTCATCATGTTTACTAGCGATGCGATAAATACCAGTTAGTTGCAACATCTAAGTTATAAACTCCTTAAACAACAATGTTTATACTCTTGATTCAAATTGCATAGTAACAGAAAATATGTGTTGTATTTGTGTGTGTTGATGTTCTGTCTTCCATGGTCCTTGCGGATGAGCTGCTGGGCGTCTGAGGACTAGTGGAAGGTCACGTCCTTGCAAGGTGGGTCACGTCCTTGCCTTCTGCTGAGTTCCTCCCAACCAGTTATGTTATTGCGATTGGTTACGCGTGTTGTAGTTCGGAGATCGAAAGGTTTACTCAGGAACGTGTGTATGTGTGTATGGAATGAAGAAATTAATTAATACATTATACAACTTAATCAATTAGTTTAGCTATTTGTGATTGACCTTTAAACTTAGCCTTGGACGAAGAAGGTGTGAGTTAATCACCAACCATTGTCTTCAACGTGGTTCCATGAAATAAGTTATGCAATACTCAAATAACTAAACATGTATTTCATATTTAACCATTTCACATATTATATTCATTATCACAATAGCTATATGTATATTCAAGAGTTTTGCACAGCAAAGGATCTATCTACAGCAAAAGATCTATTAACAGCAAGAGTTCTATATTCTGCAAAGGATCTATCTACAGCAAAGGATCTATCTACAGGAAAGTATCTATCTACAGCAAAGGATCTATCTACAGCAAAGGATTTATCTACAGCAAAGGATCCATCTACAGCAAAGGATCTATCTTCAGCAAAGGATCATTCTACAGAATAGGATCTATCTACAGCAAAGGATCTTTCTACAATATGTGCTCTATTTACAGCAAAGGATCTATCTACAGCAAAAGATCTATCTACAGCAAATGATCAATCTATAGCAAAGGATATATCTACAGTAATGGAACTCTATACAGCCAAAGGATTCATTTACAACAAAGGATCTATCTACAACAAATGATCTATCTACAGCAAAGGATCTATTTATAGCGGAGAATCTTTCTACAGCAAAGGATCTAATACAGCAAAGGATCTACTACAGCAAAGGATCTATCTTCAGCAAAGGATCTATCTACAGCTAAGGATCTATCTACAGCAAAGGACCTATATACAGTATGGTATCTATTTACAGCGAAGGATCAATCTACAGCAAAGGATCTATCTACAGCAAAGGATCTATCTACAGCATAGGATCTATCTACAGTAAGGGATCTTTTTGCAGCGAAGGATCAATCTACAGCAAAGGATCTATGTACAGCAAAGGATCTATCTACAGTCAAGGATTTATCTACTGCAAAGGATCTATCTACAGCGAAGGATTAATCTACAGTTAAGGATCTATCTTAAGCAAAGGATCTATCTACAGCAAAGGATCTATCTACAGCAAAGAATCTATCTACACCGAAGGATCTTTCTACAGTGCAGGATCTGTCAACAGCAAAGGATCTATCTCCAGCAAATGATCTATTTACAGCAAAAGATCTTTCTGCAACAGAGGATCTTTCTACATTAAAGGATCTATCCACAGCAAATGATCTATCTACAGCAGAGTGATCTATCTACAGAAAATGATCTATCTACAGCAAAGAATCTATCTACACCAAAGGATCTTTCAACAGCGAAAGATCTGTCAACAGCAAAGGATCTTTCTACTGCAAAGGAACTATTTACAGCAGAAGATCTTTCTACAGCAGAGGATCTTTCTACAGCAAAGTATCTCTCTACAGCAAAGGATCTATTTACAGTATTGGATCTATCAACAGCAAAGGTTTTATCAACAGTAATGGATCTATCTACAGAAAAGGATCTATCTACTACAAAAGATTTATCCACAGCAAAGGATCTATCTACATTAAAGGATCTATCTACAGCAATGGATCAATCTACAGCGAAGGATTTATCTTCAGCAAAGGATCTAATTACAGCAGAGGAACTTTATACAGCAAAGGATCAATCTAAAGCCTAGGATCTATCTACAGCAAAGTAATCTATCTGCAGTAAGGGATCTATCTACAGCAAAGAATCTATCTACACCAAAAGATCTTTCTACAGTGCAGAATCTGTCAACAGCAAATGATCTATCTACAGCAAATGATCTATTTACAGCAAAAGATCTTTTTACAACAAAGGATCTTTCTACATTAAAGGATCTATCTACAGCAAAGGATCTATCTACGGGAAAGGATTTTTCATTTATTTATAGCAAAGGATCTTAGATCTATTTACAGCAAAGGATCTATCTACGATAAATGATCTATCAACTACAAAAGATCTATCTACAGCAAAGGATCTATCTACATTAAAGGATCTATCTACAGCAATGGATCAATCTACAGCGAAAGATTTATCTTCAGCAAAGGATCTAATTACAGCAGAGGAACTTTATACAGCAAAGGATCAATCTAATGCAAAGGATCTATCTACAGCAAAGTAATCTATCTGCAGTAAGGGATCTATCTACAGCAAAGAATCTATCTACACCAAAGGATCTTTCTACAGTGCAGAATCTGTCAACAGCAAATGATCTATCTACAGCAAATGATCTATTTACACAAAAGATCTTTTTACAACAAAGGATCTTTCTACATTAAAGGATCTATCTACATTAAAGGATCTATCTACAGCAATGGATCAATCTACAGCGAAGGATTTATCTACAACAAAGGATTTATTTACAGCAGATGAACTTTATACAGCAAAGGATCAATCTACAGCAAAGGATCTATCTACAGCAAAGTAATCTATCTGCAGTAAGGGATCTATCTACAGCAAAGCATCTATCTGCAGCAAAGGCTCTATCTACAGCAAAGGATCTATCGACAGTAAAGGATCTATCTACAGCAAAGGATCCATCTACAGCAAAGGATCTGTTCACAGCAAAGGATTTATCTACAACAAAGAATTTATCTACAGCAAAGAATATATGTTCAGAAAAGAATCTATAAACAGCAGAGGATCTATCTACAGCGAAGGATCTATCTACAGTAAATGAACTATATACAGCAAATGATATATCTACAGTTAAGGATCTATCAACAGCAAAAGATCTATTAACAGCAAAAGTTCTATATTCTGCAAAGAATCTATCTACAGCAAAGGATCTATCTACAGGAAAGTATCTATCTACAGCAAAGGATCTATCTACAGCAAAGGATTTATCTACAGCAATGGATCCATCTACAGCAAAGGATCAATCTATAGCAAAAGATATATCTAGAGTAATGGAACTCTATACAGCCAAAGGATTCATTTACAGCAAAGGATCTATCTACAACAAATGATCTATCAACAGCAAAGGATCTATCTATAGCGGAGAATCTTTCAACAGCAAAAGATCTACTACAGCAAAGGATCTATCTACAGCGAATGATCTTTCTACAATATGTGCTCTATTTACAGCAAAGGATCTATCTACAGCAAAAGATCTATCTACAGCAAATGATCAATCTATAGCGAAGGATATATCTACAATAATGGAACTCTATACAGCCAAAGGATTCATTTACAGCAAAGGATCTATCTACAACAAATGATCTATCTACAGCAAAGGATCTATTTATAGCGAAGAATCTTTCTACAGCAAAGGATCTACTACAGCAAAGAATATATGTTCAGAAAAGAATCTATAAACAGCAGAGGATCTATCTACAGCGAAGAATCTATCTACAGTAAATGAACTATATACAGCAAATGATCCATCTACAGTTAAGGATCTATCAACAGCGAAGGATCTATCTACAGCAAAAGATCTATTAACAGCAAAAGATCTATATTCTGCAAAAGATCTATCTACAGCAAAGGATCTATCTACAGGAAAGTATCTATCTACAGCAAAGGATCTATCTACAGCAAAGGATTTATCTACAGCAAAGGATCCATCTACAGCAAAGGATCTATCTTCAGCAAAGGATCTTTCTACAGAATAGGATCTATCTACAGCAAAGGATCTCACTACAATATGTGCTCTATTTACAGCAAAGTATCTATCTACAGCAATAGATCTATCAACAGCAAATGATCAATCTATAGCAAAGGATAAATCTACAGTAATGGAACTCTATACAGCCAAAGGATTCAATTACAGCAAAGGATCTATCTACAACAAATGATCTATCTACAGCAAAAGATCTATTTATAGCGGAAAATCTTTCTACAGCAAAGGATCTACTACAGCAAAGGATCTATCTTCAGCAAAGGATCTATCTACAGCTAAGGATCTATCTAAAGCAAAGGACCTATATACAGTAAGGGATCTATTTACAGCGAAGGATCAATCTACAGCAAAGGATCTATCTACAGCAAAGGATCTATCTACAGCATAGGATCTATCTAAAGCAAAGGATCTATCTACAGTAAGGGATCTTTTTGCAGCGAAGGATCAATCTACAGCATAGGATCTATTTACAGCGAAGGATCGATCTACAGCAAAGGATCTATCTACAGCAAAGGATCTATCTACAGCAAAGGATCTATCTACAGCAAAAAATCTATCTACAGTCAAGGATTTATCTACTGCAAAGGATCTATCTACAGCAAAGGATTAATCTACAGTTAAGGATCTATTTACAGCAAAAGATCTTTCTACAACAGAGGATCTTTCTACATTAAAGGATCTATCTACAGCAAATGATCTATCTACAGCAGAGTGATCTATCTACATAAAATGATCTATCTACAGCAAAGAATCTATCTACACCAAAGGATCTTTCTACAGCGAAAGATCTGTCAACAGCAAAGGATCTTTCTACTGCAAAGGAACTATTTACAGCAGAAGATCTTTCTACAGCAGAGGATCTTTCTACAGCAAAGTATCTCTCTACAGCAAAGGATCTATTTACAGTATTGGATCTATCAACAGCAAAGGTTTTATCAACAGTAATGGATCTATCTACAGAAAAGGATCTATCTACAGAGAAGGATTTATCTACAGCGAAGGATCTATCTACAGCAAAGGATCTATCTGCAGCAAAGGATCTATCTACGGGAAAGGATTTTTCATTTATTTATAGCAAATGATCTTAGATCTATTTACAGCAAAGGATCTATCTACGATAAATGATCTATCTACTACAAAAGATCTATCTACAGCAAAGGATCTATCTACATTAAAGGATCTATCTACAGCAATGAATCAATCTACAGCGAAGGATTTATCTTCAGCAAAGGATCTAATTACAGCAGAGGAACTTTATACAGCAAAGGATCAATCTAAAGCAAAGGATCTATCTACAGCAAAGTAATCTATCTGCAGTAAGGGATCTATCTACAGCAAAGAATCTATCTACACCAAAGGATCTTTCTACAGTGCAGAATCTGTCAACAGCAAATGATCTATCTACAGCAAATGATCTATTTACAGCAAAAGATCTTTTTACAACAATGGATCTTTCTACATTAAATGATCTATCTACAGCAAAGGATCTATCTACGAGAAAGGATTTTTCATTTATTTATAGCGAAGAATCTTAAATCTATTTACAGCAAAGGATCTATCTACGATAAATGATCTATCTACTACAAAAGATCTATCTACAGCGAAGGATCTATCTACATTAAAGAATCTTTCTACAGCAATGGATCAATCTACAGCGAAGGATCTATCTTCAGCAAAGGATCTTTCTACAGAATAGGATCTATTTACAGCAAAGGATCTATCTACAATATGTGATCTATTTACAGCGAAGGATCTATCTACAGCTGAGGATCTATCTACAGCAAATGATGAATCTATAGCAAAGGATATATCTACAGTAAAGGAACTCTATACAGCCAAAGGATCCATTTACAGCAAAGGATCTATCTACAACAAAGTATCTATCCACAGCAGTGGATCTATTTATAGCGGAGAATCTATCTACAGCAAAGGATCTATCTTCAGCAAATGATCTTTCTACAGAATAGGATCTATCTACAGCAAAGGATATATCTACAATATGTGATTTATTTACAGCAAAGGATCTATCTACAGCTGAGGATCTATCTACAGCATATGATCAATCTATAGCAAAGGATATATCTACAGTAAAGGAACTCTATACAGCAAAAGGATCCATTTACAGCAAAGGCTCTATTTACAACAAAGAATCTATCTACAGCAAAGGATCTATCTACAGTCAAGGATTTATCTATTGCAAAGGATCTATCTACAGTCAAGGATTTATCTATTGCAAAGGATCTATCTACAGCAAAGGATTAATTTACAGTTAAGGATCTATCTTAAGCAAAGTATCTATCTACAGCAAAGGATCTATCTACAGTCAAGGATTTATCTATTGCAAAGGATCTATATACAGAAAAGGATTAATATACAGTTAAGTATCTATCTTAAGCAAAGGATCTATCTACAGTAAAGGATCTATCTAAAGCCAATGATCTATCTACAACAAAGGATCTAATTACAGCAGAAGAACTTTATACAGCAAAGGATCAATCTACAGCAAAGGATCTATCTACAGCAAAGTAATTTATCTGCAGTAAGAGATCTATTTACAGCAAAGCATCTATCTACAGCAAGGGATCTATCGACAGCAAAGGATCTATCTACAGCAAAGGATCCATCTACAGCAAAGGATCTATCTACAGTCAAAAATCTATCTACTGCAAAGGATCTGTCCACAGCAAAGGATCTGTCCACAGCACAGGATCTATCTACAACAAAGAATCTATCTACAGCAAAGAATATATGTTCAGAAAAGAATCTATTAACAGCAGAGGATCTATCTACAGCGAAGGATCTATCTACAGTAAATGAACTATATACAGCAAATGATCCATCTACAGTCAAGGATCTATCAACAGCAAAGGATCTATCTAAAGCAAAAGATCTATTAACAGCAAAAGTTCTATATTCTGCAAAAGATCTATCTACAGCAAAGGATCTATCTACAGGCAAGTATCTATCTACAGCAAAGGATCTATCTACAGCAAAGGATTTATCTACAGCAAAGGATCCATCTACAGCAAAGGATCTATCTTAAGCAAAGGATCTTTCTACAGAATAGGATCTATCTACAGCAAAGGATCTTTCTATAATATGTGCTCTATTTACAGCAAAGTATCTATCTACAGCAATAGATCTATCAACAGCAAATGATCAATCTGTAGCAAAGGATATATCTACAATAATGGAACTCTATACAGCCAAAGGATTCATTTACAGCAAAGGATCTATCTACAACAAATGATCTATCTACAGCAAAAGATCTATTTATAGCGGAGAATCTTTCTACAGCAAAGGATCTACTACAGCAAAGGACTTATCTTCAGCAAAGGATCTATCTACAGCTAAGGATCTATCTACAGCAAAGGACCTATATACAGTATGGGATCTATTTACAGCGAAGGATCAATCTACAGCAAAGGATCAATCTACAGTAAGGGATCTTTTTGCAGCGAAGGATCAATCTACAGCAAAGGATCTATGTACAGCAAAGGATCTATCTACAGTCAAGGATTTATCTACTGCAGAGGATCTATCTACAGCAAAGGATTAATCTACAGTTAAGGATCTATCTTAAGCAAAGGATCTATCTACAGCAAAGGATCTATCTACAGCAAAGAATCTATCTACACCGAAGGATCTTTCTACAGTGCAGGATCTGTCAACAGCAAAGGATCTATCTCCAGCAAATGATCTATTTACAGCAAAAGATCTTTCTGCAACAGAGGATCTTTCTACATTAAAGGATCTATCTACAGCAAATGATCTATCTACAGCAGAGTGATCTATCTACAGAAAATGATCTATCTACAGCAAAGAATCTATTTACACCAAAGAATCTTTCTACAGCGAAAGATCTGTCAACAGCAAAGGATCTTTCTACTGCAAAGGATCTATTTACAGCAGAAGATCTTTCTACAGCAGAGGATCTTTCTACAGCAAAGTATCTCTCTACAGCAAAGGATTTATTTAGAGTATTGGATCTATCAACAGCAAAGGTTTTATCAACTGTAATGGATCTATCTACAGAAAAGGATCTATCTACAGAGAAGGATTTATCTACAGCGAAGGATCTATCTACAGCAAAGGATCTATCTACAGCAAAGGATCTATCTACAGCAAAGGACCTATCTAGAGTAAGGGATCTATTTACAGCGAAGGATCAATCTATAGCAAAGGATCTACTGCAGCAAAGGATCAATCTTCAGCAAAGGATCTATCTAGAGCAAAGGATCTATCTTCAGCAAAGGACCTATCTACAGAAAGGGATCTATTTACAGCGAAGGATCAAACTACAGCAAAGGATCTATCTACAGCAAAGGATCTATCTACAGCATAGGATCTATCTACAGCAAAGGATCTATCTACAGTAAGGGATCTTTTTGCAGCGAAGGATCAATCTACAGCAAAGGATCTATTTACAGCGAAGAATCGATCTACAGCAAAGGATCTATCTACAGCAAAGGATCTATCTACAGCAAAGGATCTATCTACAGCAAAGGATTTATCTACAGCAAAGGATCCATCTACAGCAAAGGATCAATCTATAGCAAAAGATATATCTAGAGTAATGGAACTCTATACAGCCAAAGGATTCATTTACAGCAAAGGATCTATCTACAACAAATGATCTATCTACAGCAAAGGATCTATCTATAGCGGAGAATCTTTCAACAGCAAAGGATCTACTACAGCAAAGGATCTATCTACAGCAAATGATCTTTCTACAATATGTGCTCTATTTACAGCAAAGGATCTATCTACAGCAAAAGATCTATCTACAGCAAATGATCAATCTATAGCGAAGGATATATCTACAATAATGGAACTCTATACAGCCAAAGGATTCATTTACAGCAAAGGATCTATCTACAACAAATGATCTATCTACAGCAAAGGATCTATTTATAGCGGAGAATCTTTCTACAGCAAAGGATCTACTACAGCAAAGAATATATGTTCAGAAAAGAATCTATAAACAGCAGAGGATCTATCTACAGCGAAGAATCTATCTACAGTAAATGAACTATATACAGCAAATGATCCATCTACAGTTAAGGATCTATCAACAGCGAAGGATCTATCTACAGCAAAAGATCTATTAACAGCAAAAGATCTATATTCTGCAAAAGATCTATCTACAGCAAAGGATCTATCTACAGGAAAGTATCTATCTACAGCAAAGGATCTATCTACAGCAAAGGATTTATCTACAGCAAAGGATCCATCTACAGCAAAGGATCTATCTTCAGCAAAGGATCTTTCTACAGAATAGGATCTATCTACAGCAAAGGATCTCACTACAATATGTGCTCTATTTACAGCGAAGTATCTATCTACAGCAATGGATCTATCAACAGCAAATGATCAATCTATAGCAAAGGATAAATCTACAGTAATGGAACTCTATACAGCCAAAGGATTCAATTACAGCAAAGGATCTATCTACAACAAATGATCCATCTACAGCAAAAGATCTATTTATAGCGGAGAATCTTTCTACAGCAAAGGATCTACTACAGCAAAGGATCTATCTTCAGCAAAGGATCTATCTACAGCTAAGGATCTATCTACAGCAAAGGACCTATATACAAAAAGGGATCTATTTACAGCGAAGGATCAATCTACAGCAAAGGATCTATCTACAGCAAAGGATCTATCTACAGCATAGGATCTATCCTAAGCAAAGGATCTATCTACAGTAAGGGATCTTTTTGCAGCGAAGGATCAATCTACAGCATAGGATCTATTTACAGCGAAGGATCGATCTACAGCAAAGGATCTATCTACAGCAAAGGATCTATCTACAGCAAAAAATCTATCTACAGTCAAGGATTTATCTACTGCAAAGGATCTATCTACAGAAAAGGATTAATCTACAGTTAAGGATCTATTTACAGCAAAAGATCTTTCTACAACAGAGGATCTTTCTACATTAAAGGATCTATCTACAGCAAATGATCTATCTACAGCAGAGTGATCTATCTACAGAAAATGATCTATCTACAGCAAAGAATCTATCTACACCAAAGGATCATTCTACAGCGAAAGATCTGTCAACAGCAAAGGATCTTTCTACTGCAAAGGAACTATTTACAGCAGAAGATCTTTCTACAGCAGAGGATCTTTCTACAGCAAAGTATCTCTCTTCAGCAAAGGATCTATTTACAGTATTGGATCTATCAACAGCAAAGGTTTTATCAACAGTAATGGATCTATCTACAGAAAAGGATCTATCTACAGAGAAGGATTTATCTACAGCGAAGGATCTATCTACAGCAAAGGATCTATCTGCAGCAAAGGATCTATCTACGGGAAAAGATTTTTCATTTATTTATAGCAAAGGATCTTAGATCTATTTACAGCAAAGGATCTATCTACGATAAACGATCTATCTACTACAAAAGATCTATCTACAGCAAAGGATCTATCTACATTAAAGGATCTATCTACAGCAATGAATCAATCTACAGCGAAGGATTTATCTTCAGCAAAGGATCTAATTACAGCAGAGGAACTTTAAACAGCAAAGGATCAATCTAAAGCAAAGGATCTATCTACAGCAAAGTAATCTATCTGCAGTAAGGGATCTATCTACAGCAAAGAATCTATCTACACCAAAGGATCTTTCTACAGTGCAGAATCTGTCAACAGCAAATGATCTATCTACAGCAAATGATCTATTTACAGCAAAAGATCTTTTTACAACAATGGATCTTTCTACATTAAAGGATCTATCTACAGCAAAGGATCTATCTACGAGAAAGGATTTTTCATTTATTTATAGCGAAGAATCTTAAATCTATTTACAGCAAAGGATCTATCTACGATAAATGATCTATCTACTACAAAAGATCTATCTACAGCGAAGGATCTATCTACATTAAAGAATCTATCTACAGCAATGGATCAATCTACAGCGAAGGATCTATCTTCAGCAAAGGATCTTTCTACAGAATAGGATCTATTTACAGCAAAGGATCTATCTACAATATGTGATCTATTTACAGCGAAGGATCTATCTACAGCTGAGGATCTATCTACAGCAAATGATGAATCTATAGCAAAGGATATATCTACAGTAAAGGAACTCTATACAGCTAAAGGATCTATTTACAGCAAAGGATCTATCAACAACAAAGTATCTATCCACAGCAGTGGATCTATTTATAGCGGAGAATCTTTCTACAGCAAAGGATCTATCTTCAGCAAATGATCTTTCTACAGAATAGGATCTATCTACAGCAAAGGATATATCTACAATATGTGATCTAATTACAGCAAAGGATCTATCTACAGCTGAGGATCTATCTACAGCATATGATCAATCTATAGCAAAGGATATATCTACAGTAAAGGAACTCTATACAGCCAAAGGATCCATTTACAGCAAAGGCTCTATTTACAACAAAGAATCTATCTACAGCAAAGGATCTATCTACAGTCAAGGATTTATCTATTGCAAAGGATATATCTACAGTCAAGGATTTATCTATTGCAAAGGATCTATCTACAGCAAAGGATTAATCTACAGTTAAGGATCTATCTTAAGCAAAGTATCTATCTACAGCAAAGGATCTATCTACAGTCAAGGATTTATCTATTGCAAAGGATCTATATACAGAAAAGGATTAATATACAGTTAAGTATCTATCTTAAGCAAAGGATCAATCTACAGTAAAGGATCTATCTAAAGCCAATGATCTATCTACAACAAAGGATCTAATTACAGCAGAAGAACTTTATACAGCAAAGGATCAATCTACAGCAAAGGATCTATCTACAGCAAAGTAATTTATCTGCAGTAAGAGATCTATTTACAGCAAAGCATCTATCTACAGCAAGGGATCTATCGACAGCAAAGGATCTATCTACAGCAAAGGATCCATCTACAGCAAAGGATCTATCTACAGTCAAAAATCTATCTACTGCAAAGGATCTGTCCACAGCAAAGGATCTGTCCACAGCAAAGGATCTATCTACAACAAAGAATCTATCTGCAGCAAAGAATATATGTTCAGAAAAGAATCTATTACCAGCAGAGGATCTATCTACAGCGAAGTATCTATCTACAGTAAATGAACTATATACAGCAAATGATCCATCTACAGTCAAGGATCTATCAACAGCAAAGGATCTATCTACAGCAAAAGATCTATTAACAGCAAAAGTTCTATATTCTGCAAAAGATCTATCTACAGCAAAGGATCTATCTACAGGCAAGTATCTATCTACAGCAAAGGATCTATCTACAGCAAAGGATTTATCTACAGCAAAGGATCCATCTACAGCAAAGGATCTATCTTAAGCAAAGGATCTTTCTACAGAATAGGATCTATCTACAGCAAAGGATCTTTCTATAATATGTGCTCTATTTACAGCAAAGTATCTATCTACAGCAATAGATCTATCAACAGCAAATGATCAATCTGTAGCAAAGGATATATCTACAATAATGGAACTCTATACAGCCAAAGGATTCATTTACAGCAAAGGATCTATCTACAACAAATGATCTATCTACAGCAAAAGATCTATTTATAGCGGAGAATCTTTCTACAGCAAAGGATCTACTACAGCAAAGTACTTATCTTCAGCAAAGGATCTATCTACAGCTAAGGATCTATCTACAGCAAAGGACCTATATGCAGTATGGGATCTATTTACAGCGAAGGATCAATCTACAGCAAAGGATCTTTTTGCAGCGAAGGATCAATCTACAGTAAGGGATCTTTTTGCAGCGAAGGATCAATCAACAGCAAAGGATCTATGTACAGCAAAGGATCTATCTACAGTCAAGGATTTATCTACTGCAGAGGATCTATCTACAGCAAAGGATTAATCTACAGTTAAGGATCTATCTTAAGCAAAGGATCTATCTACAGCAAAGGATCTATCTACAGCAAAGAATCTATCTACACCGAAGGATCTTTCTACAGTGCAGGATCTGTCAACAGCAAAGGATCTATCTCCAGCAAATGATCTATTTACAGCAAAAGATCTTTCTGCAACAGAGGATCTTTATACATTAAAGGATCTATCTACAGCAAATGATCTATCTACAGCAGAGTGATCTATCTACAGAAAATGATCTATCTACAGCAAAGAATCTATCTACACCAAAGAATCTTTCTACAGCGAAAGATCTGTCAACAGCAAAGGATCTTTCTACTGCAAAGGATCTATTTACAGCAGAAGATCTTTCTACAGCAGAGGATCTTTCTACAGCAAAGTATCTCTCTACAGCAAAGGATCTATTTAGAGTATTGGATCTATCAACAGCAAAGGTTTTATCAACAGTAATGGATCTATCTACAGAAAGGGATCTATCTACAGAGAAGGATTTATCTACAGCGAAGGATCTATCTACAGCAAAGGATCTATCTACAGCAAAGGATCTATCTACAGCAAAGGACCTATCTACAGTAAGGGATCTATTTACAGCGAAGGATCAATCTACAGCAAAGGATCTACTGCAGCAAAGGATCAATCTTCAGCAAAGGATCTATCTAGAGCAAAGGATCTATCTACAGCAAAGGACCTATCTACAGTAAGGGATCTATTTACAGCGAAGGATCAAACTACAGCAAAGGATCTATCTACAGCAAAGGATCTATCTACAGCATAGGATCTATCTACAGCAAAGGATCTATCTACAGTAAGGGATCTTTTTGCAGCGAAGGATCTATCTACGAGAAAGGATTTTTCATTTATTTATAGCAAAGGATCTTAGATCTATTTACAGCAAAGGATCTATCTACGATAAATGATCTATCTACTACAAAAGATCTATCTACAGCAAAGGATCTATCTACATTAAAGGATCTATCTACAGCAATGGATCAATCTACAGCGAAGGATTTATCTTCAGCAAAGGATCTAATTACAGCAGAGGAACTTTATACAGCAAAGGATCAATCTAAAGCAAAGGATCTATCTACAGCAAAGTAATCTATCTGCAGTAAGGGATCTATCTACAGCAAAGAATCTATCTACACCAAAGGATCTTTCTACAGTGCAGAATCTGTCAACAGCAAATGATCTATCTACAGCAAATGATCTATTTACAGCAAAAGATCTTTTTACAACAATGGATCTTTCTACATTAAAGGATCTATCTACAGCAAAGGATCTATCTACGAGAAAGGATTTTTCATTTATTTAAAGCAAAGAATCTTAAATCTATTTACAGCAAAGGATCTATCTACGATAAATGATCTATCTACTACAAAAGATCTATCTACAGCGAAGGATCTATCTACATTAAAGAATCTATCTACAGCAATGGATCAATCTACAGCGAAGGATCTATCTTCAGCAAAGGATCTTTCTACAGAATAGGATCTATTTACAGCAAAGGATCTATCTACAATATGTGATCTATTTACAGCGAAGGATCTATCTACAGCTGAGGATCTATCTACAGCAAATGATGAATCTATAGCAAAGGATATATCTACAGTAAAGGAACTCTATACAGCCAAAGGATCCATTTACAGCAAAGGATCTATCTACAACAAAGTATCTATCCACAGCAGTGGATCTATTTATAGCGGAGAATCTTTCTACAGCAAAGGATCTATCTTCAGCAAATGATCTTTCTACAGAATAGGATCTATCTACAGCAAAGGATATATCTACAATATGTGATCTATTTACAGCAAAGGATCTATCTACAGCTGAGGATCTATCTACAGCATATGATCAATCTATAGCAAAGGATATATCTACAGTAAAGGAACTCTATACAGCCAAAGGATCCATTTACAGCAAAGGCTCTATTTACAACAAAGAATCTATCTACAGCAAAGGATCTATCTACAGTCAAGGATTTATCTATTGCAAAGGATCTATCTACAGTCAAGGATTTATCTATTGCAAAGGATCTATCTACAGCAAAGGATTAATCTACAGTTAAGGATCTATCTTAAGCAAAGTATCTATCTACAGCAAAGGATCTATCTACAGTCAAGGATTTATCTATTGCAAAGGATCTATATACAGAAAAGGATTAATCTACAGTTAAGTATCTATCTTAAGCAAAGGATCTATCTACAGTAAAGGATCTATCTAAAGCCAATGATCTATCTACAACAAAGGATCTAATTGCAGCAGAAGAACTTTATACAGCAAAGTATCAATCTACAGCAAAGGATCTATCTACAGCAAAGTAATTTATCTGCAGTAAGAGATCTATTTACAGCAAAGCATCTATCTACAGCAAGGGATCTATCGACAGCAAAGGATCTATCTACAGCAAAGGATCCATCTACAGCAAAGGATCTATCTACAGTCAAAAATCTATCTACTGCAAAGGATCTGTCCACAGCAAAGGATCTGTCCACAGCAAAGGATCTATCTACAACAAAGAATCTATCTACAGCAAAGAATATATGTTCAGAAAAGAATCTATTAACAGCAGAGGATCTATCTACAGCGAAGGATCTATCTACAGTAAATGAACTATATACAGCAAATGATCCATCTACAGTCAAGGATCTATCAACAGCAAAGGATCTATCTGCAGCAAAAGATCTATTAACAGCAAAAGTTCTATATTCTGCAAAAGATCTATCTACAGCAAAGGATCTATCTACAGGCAAGTATCTATCTACAGCAAAGGATCTATCTACAGCAAAGGATTTATCTACAGCAAAGGATCCATCTACAGCAAAGGATCTATCTTCAGCAAAGGATCTTTCTACAGAATAGGATCTATCTACAGCAAAGGATCTTTCTATAATATGTGCTCTATTTACAGCAAAGTATCTATCTACAGCAATAGATTTATCAACAGCAAATGATCAATCTGTAGCAAAGGATATATCTACAATAATGGAACTCTATACAGCCAAAGGATTCATTTACAGCAAAGGATCTATCTACAACAAATGATCTATCTACAGCAAAAGATCTATTTATAGCGGAGAATCTTTCTACAGCAAAGGATCTACTACAGCAAAGGACTTATCTTCAGCAAAGGATCAATCTACAGCTAAGGACTATCTACAGCAAAAGACCTATATACAGTATGGGATCTATTTACAGCGAAGGATCAATCTACAGCAAAGGATCTTTTTGCAGCGAAGGATCAATCTACAGTAAGAGATCTTTTTGCAGCGAAGGATCAATCTACAGCAAAGGATCTATGTACAGCAAAGGATCTATCTACAGTCAAGGATTTATCTACTGCAAAGGATCTATCTACAGCAAAGGATTAATCTACAGTTAAGGATCTATCTTAAGCAAAGGATCTATCTACAGCAAAGGATCTATCTACAGCAAAGAATCTATCTACACCGAAGGATCTTTCTACAGTGCAGGATCTGTCAACAGCAAAGGATCTATCTCCAGCAAATGATCTATTTACAGCAAAGGATCTTTCTGCAACAGAGGATCTTTCTACATTAAAGGATCTATCTACAGCAAATGATCTATCTACAGCAGAGTGATCTATCTACAGAAAATGATCTATCTACAGCAAAGAATCTATCTACACCAAAGAATCTTTCTACAGCGAAAGATCTGTCAACAGCAAAGGATCTTTTTACTGCAAAGGATCTATTTACAGCAGAAGATCTTTCTACAGCAGAGGATCTTTCTACAGCAAAGTATCTCTCTACAGCAAAGGATCTATTTAGAGTATTGGATCTATCAACAGCAAAGGTTTTATCAACAGTAATGGATCTATCTACAGAAAAGGATCTATCTACAGAGAAGGATTTATCTACAGCGAAGGATCTATCTACAGCAAAGGATCTATCTACAGCAAAGGATCTATCTACAGCAAAGGACCTATCTACAGTAAGGGATCTATTTACAGCGAAGGATCAATCTACAGCAAAGGATCTACTGCAGCAAAGGATCAATCTTCAGCAAAGGATCTATCTAGAGCAAAGGATCTATCTACAGCAAAGGACCTATCTACAGTAAGGGATCTATTTACAGCAAAGGATCAAACTACAGCAAAGGATCTATCTACAGCAAAGGATCTATCTACAGCATAGGATCTATCTACAGCAAAGGATCTATCTACAGTAAGGGAAATTTTTGCAGCGAAGGATCAATCTACAGCAAAGGATCTATTTACAGCGAAGAATCGATCTACAGCAAAGGATCTATCTACAGCAAAGGATCTATCTACAATCAAGGATTTATCTACTGCAAAGGATCTATCTACAGCAAAGGATCAATCTACAGTTAAGGATCTATCTTAATCAAAGGATCTATCTATAGCAAAGGATCTATCTACAGCAAATGAACTATTTACAGCAAAAGATCTTTCTACAACAGAGGATCTTTCTACATAAAAGGATCTATCTACAGCAAAAGATCTATCTACAGCAGAGTGATCTATCTACAGTGAGGGATCTATCTAAAGCAAATAATCTATCTACACCAAAGGATCTTTCTACAGCGAATGATCTGTCAACAGCAAAGAATCTTTCTACTGCGAAGGATCTATTTAAAGCAGAAGATCTTTCTACAGCAAAGGATCTTTCTACAGCAAAGGATCTATCTACAGCAAAGGATCTATCTACAGCAAGTGATCTATCGACAGTAAAGGATCTATCTACAGCAAAGGATCCATCTACAGCAAAGGATCTTTCTACAGTCAAGGATCTATCTACTGCAAAGAATATGTCCACAGCAAAGGATCTGTCCACAGCAAAGGATCTATCTACAACAAAGAATTTATCTACAGCAAAGAATATATGTTCAGAAAAGAATCTATAAACAGCAGAGGATCTATCTACAGCGAAGGATCTATCTACATGATAGAACTCTTTATTTCTAGTTCTATAGGTTCTTTGCTTAAGGTAACTTGCAGAAGTATACTACAAGTTTCTTTAGTCTTAGGGCCTGAAGAAGCCTTATGGTTGAACAATTTTATAATTGAGATAAGAGAGTAGATAAATGGGGATAATAAAACACTTGTAAGAAACGAAACATTCACTATTCAATACTGTCGATAAAATTTAGTACAACAAATTTTGAGCCTAAGTAAGAGTTGAGACGAGGGAATTTCTCATGAGAGAACTTGGTCACATCTAGGAATCCGATTTCACACTCCTCTTCTAGTTAGGTGATAGATCCTTATATACCTTAACTACTCTCCAACCTTCTAGGTACAAGGTTAGGGTACGTCAAGGTTTTGAGTTAACTTTGGCGTTTCATTGTGTTAGTACGGATACCACTAATTGCTTTGTTGTTCTAGCGAAAATTCTTGCAGGGAATTAGATGAATTCTTGCAGGTAATTAGAGGTTCCATTGTGATAGCAACTAATTACCACTAATTGTCTTGTTTTTCTCGCCTAAACTCTAGCAGGTAATTAGAGGTAATTAGACACTCGCTATCATAAAAACATTTTGTTAACATAGTATAATATTTTCTAATAGAATATAATATAATATTTTATATGAATATTTTATTAATTATTCTTCCCTCATATACTAAAATAATAATTCCGAATTAATTATTACTGGTAGTGAAAGTAATATCTACTATTATCTACGTGAAGTTCTACTATCTACTTTAAAGCTGAAGCTTGGTGAAGCTTGGTTGTTACACATTCCCCGCGAAAAATGATGAAAAAAAAAATAATAAGCGTTAAGCATAACCTTATTATTTTTTTATTATCTAAATTATATATCATGTTTACTAGCGATGCGATAAATACCAGTTAGTTGCAACATCTAAGTTATAAACTCCTTAAACAACAATGTTTATACTCTTGATTCAAATTGCATAGTAATAGAAAATATGTGTTGTATTTGTGTGTGTTGATGTTCTGTCTTCCATGGTCCTTGCGGATGAGCTGCTGGGCGTCTGAGGACTAGTGGAAGGTCACGTCCTTGCAAGGTGGGTCACGTCCTTGCCTTCTGCTGAGTTCCTCCCAACCAGTTATGTTATTGCGATTGGTTACGCGTGTTGTAGTTCGGAGATCGAAAGGTTTACTCAGGAACGTGTGTATGTGTGTATGGAATGAAGAAATTAATTAATACATTATACAACTTAATCAATTAGTTTAGCTATTTGTGATTGACCTTTAAACTTAGCCTTGGACGAAGAAGGTGTGAGTTAATCACCAACCATTGTCTTCAACGTGGTTCCATGAAATAAGTTATGCAATACCCAAATAACTAAACATGTATTTCATATTTAACCATTTCAAATATTATATTCATTATCACAATAGCTATATGTATATTCAAGAGTTTTGCACAGCAAAGGATCTATCTACAGCAAAAGATCTATTAACAGCAAAAGTTCTATATTCTGCAAAGGATCTATCTACAGCAAAGGATCTATCTACAGGAAAGTATCTATCTACAGCAAAGGATCTATCTACAGCAAAGGATTTATCTACAGCAAAGGATCCATCTACAGCAAAGGATCTATCTTCAGCAAAGGATCTTTCTACAGAATAGGATCTATCTACAGCAAAGGATCTTTCTACAATATGTGCTCTATTTACAGCAAAGGATCTATCTACAGCAAAAGATCTATCTACAGCAAATGATCAATCTATAGCAAAGGATATATCTACAGTAATGGAACTCTATACAGCCAAAGGATTCATTTACAACAAAGGATCTATCTACAACAAATGATCTATCTACAGCAAAGGATCTATTTATAGCGGAGAATCTTTCTACAGCAAAGGATCTAATACAGCAAAGGATCTACTACAGCAAAGGATCTATCTTCAGCAAAGGATCTATCTACAGCTAAGTATCTATCTACAGCAAAGGACCTATATACAGTATGGGATCTATTTACAGCGAAGGATCAATCTACAGCAAAGGATCTATCTACAGCAAAGGATCTATCTACAGCATAGGATCTATCTACAGTAAGGGATCTTTTTGCAGCGAAGGATCAATCTACAGCAAAGGATCTATGTACAGCAAAGGATCTATCTACAGTCAAGGATTTATCTACTGCAAAGGATCTATCTACAGCAAAGGATTAATCTACAGTTAAGGATCTATCTTAAGCAAAGGATCTATCTACAGCAAAGGATCTATCTACAGCAAAGAATCTATCTACACCGAAGGATCTTTCTACAGTGCAGGATCTGTCAACAGCAAAGGATCTATCTCCACCAAATGATCTATTTACAGCAAAAGATCTTTCTGCAACAGAGGATCTTTCTACATTAAAGGATCTATCCACAGCAAATGATCTATCTACAGCAGAGTGATCTATCTACAGAAAATGATCTATCTACAGCAAAGAATCTATCTACACCAAAGGATCTTTCTACAGCGAAAGATCTGTCAACAGCAAAGGATCTTTCTACTGCAAAGGAACTATTTACAGCAGAAGATCTTTCTACAGCAGAGGATCTTTCTACAGCAAAGTATCTCTCTACAGCAAAGGATCTATTTACAGTATTGGATCTATCAACAGCAAAGGTTTTATCAACAGTAATGGATCTATCTACAGAAAAGGATCTATCTACTACGAAAGATCTATCTACAGCAAAGGATCTATCTACATTAAAGGATCTATCTACAGCAATGGATCAATCTACAGCAAAGGATTTATCTTCAGCAAAGGATCTAATTACAGCAGAGGAACTTTATACAGCAAAGGATCAATCTAAAGCAAAGGATCTATCTACAGCAAAGTAATCTATCTGCAGTAGGGGATCTATCTACAGCAAAGAATCTATCTACACCAAAGGATCTTTCTACAGTGCAGAATCTGTCAACAGCAAATGATCTATCTACAGCAAATGATCTATTTACAGCAAAAGATCTTTTTACAACAAAGGATCTTTCTACATTAAAGGAACTATTTACAGCAAAGGATCTATCTACGGGAAAGGATTTTTCATTTATTTATAGCAAAGGATCTTAGATCTATTTACAGCAAAGGATCTATCTACGATAAATGATCTATCTACTACAAAAGATCTATCTACAGCAAAGGATCTATCTACATTAAAGGATCTATCTACAGCAATGGATCAATCTACAGCGAAGGATTTATCTTCAGCAAAGGATCTAATTACAGCAGAGGAACTTTATACAGCAAAGGATCAATCTAATGCAAAGGATCTATCTACAGCAAAGTAATCTATCTGCAGTAAGGGATCTATCTACAGCAAAGAATCTATCTACACCAAAGGATCTTTCTACAGTGCAGAATCTGTCAACAGCAAATGATCTATCTACAGCAAATGATCTATTTACAGCAAAAGATCTTTTTACAACAAAGGATCTTTCTACATTAAAGGATCTATCTACATTAAAGGATCTATCTACAGCAATGGATCAATCTACAGCGAAGGATTTATCTACAACAAAGGATTTAATTACAGCAGATGAACTTTATACAGCAAAGGATCAATCTACAGCAAAGGATCTATCTACAGAAAAGTAATCTATCTGCAGTAAGGGATCTATCTACAGCAAAGCATCTATTTGCAGCAAAGGCTCTATCTACAGCAAAGGATCTATCGACAGTAAAGGATCTATCTACAGCAAAGGATCCATCTACAGCAAAGGATCTGTTCACAGCAAAGGATTTATCTACAACAAAGAATTTATCTACAGCAAAGAATATATGTTCAGGAAAGAATCTATAAACAGCAGAGGATCTATCTACAGCGAAGGATCTATCAACAGCAAAAGATCTATTAACAGCAAAAGTTCTATATTCTGCAAAGGATCTATCTACAGCAAAGGATCTATCTACAGGAAAGTATCTATATACAGCAAAGGATCTATCTACAGCAAAGGATTTATCTACAGCAAAGGATCCATCTACAGCAAAGGATCAATCTATAGCAAAAGATATATCTAGAGTAATGGAACTCTATACAGCCAAAAGATTCATTTACAGCAAAGGATCTATCTACAACAAATGATCTATCTACAGCAAAGGATCTATCTATAGCGGAGAATCTTTCAACAGCAAAGGATCTACTACAGCAAAGGATCTATCTACAGCAAATGATCTTTCTACAATATGTGCTCTATTTACAGCAAAAAATCTATCTACAGCAAAAGATCTATCTACAGCAAATGATCAATCTATAGCGAAGGATATATCTACAATAATGGAACTCTATAAAGCCAAAGGATTCATTTACAGCAAAGGATCTATCTACAACAAATGATCTATCTACAGCAAAGGATCTATTTATAGCGGAGAATCTTTCTACAGCAAAGGATCTACTACAGCAAAGAATATATGTTCAGAAAAGAATCTATAAACAGCAGAGGATCTATCTACAGCGAAGAATCTATCTACAGTAAATGAACTATATACAGCAAATGATCCATCTACAGTTAAGGATCTATCAACAGCGAAGGATCTATCTACAGCAAAAGATCTATTAACAGCAAAAGATCTATATTCTGCAAAAGATCTATCTACAGCAAAGGATCTATCTACAGGGAAGTATCTATCTACAGCAAAGGATCTATCTACAGCAAAGGATTTATCTACAGCAAAGGATCCATCTACAGCAAAGGATCTATCTTCAGCAAAGGATCTTTCTACAGAATAGGATCTATCTACAGCAAAGGATCTCACTACAATATGTGCTCTATTTACAGCAAAGTATCTATCTATAGCAATAGATCTATCAACAGCAAATGATCAATCTATAGCAAAGGATAAATCTACAGTAATGGAACTCTATACAGCCAAAGGATTCAATTACAGCAAAGGATCTATCAACAACAAATGATCTATCTACAGCAAAAGATCTATTTATAGCGGAGAATCTTTCTACAGCAAAGGATCTACTACAGCAAAGGATCTATCTTCAGCAAAGGATCTATCTACAGCTAAGGATCTATCTACAGCAAAGGACCTATATACAGTAAGGGATCTATTTACAGCGAAGGATCAATCTACAGCAAAGGATCTATCTACAGCAAAGGATCTATCTACAGCATAGGATCTATCTAAAGCAAAGGATCTATCTACAGTAAGGGATCTTTTTGCAGCGAAGGATCAATCTACAGCAAAGGATCTATTTACAGCGAAGGATCGATCTACAGCAAAGGATCTATCTACAGCAAAGGATCTATCTACAGCAAAAAATCTATCTACAGTCAAGGATTTATCTACTGCAAAGGATCTATCTACAGCAAAGGATTAATCTACAGTTAAGGATCTATTTACAGCAAAAGATCTTTCTACAACAGAGGATCTTTCTACATTAAAGGATCTATCTACAGCAAATGATCTATCTACAGCAGAGTGATCTATCTACAGAAAATGATCTATCTACAGCAAAGAATCTATCTACACCAAAGGATCTTTCTACAGCGAAAGATCTGTCAACAGCAAAGGATCTTTCTACTGCAAAGGAACTATTTACAGCAGAAGATCTTTCTACAGCAGAGGATCTTTCTACAGCAAAGTATCTCTCTACAGCAAAGGATCTATTTACAGTATTGGATCTATCAACAGCAAAGGTTTTATCAACAGTAATGGATCTATCTACAGAAAAGGATCTATCTACAGAGAAGGATTTATCTACAGCGAAGGATCTATCTACAGCAAAGGATCTATCTGCAGCAAAGGATCTATCTACGGGAAAGGATTTTTCATTTATTTATAGCAAAGGATCTTAGATCTATTTACAGCAAAGGATCTATCTACGATAAATGATCTATCTACTACAAAAGATCTATCTACAGCAAAGGATCTATCTACATTAAAGGATCCATCTACAGCAATGGATCAATCTACAGCGAAGGATTTATCTTCAGCAAAGGATCTAATTACAGCAGAGGAACTTTATACAGCAAAGGATCAATCTAAAGCAATGGATCTATCTACAGCAAAGTAATCTATCTGCAGTAAGGGATCTATCTACAGCAAAGAATCTATCTACACCAAAGGATCATTCTACAGTGCAGAATCTGTCAACAGCAAATGATCTATCTACAGCAAATGATCTATTTACAGCAAAAGATCTTTTTACAACAAAGGATCTTTCTACATTAAAGGATCTATATACAGCAAAGGATCTATCTACGAGAAAGGATTTTTCATTTATTTATAGCTAAGAATCTTAAATCTATTTACAGCAAAGGATCTATCTACGATAAATGATCTATCTACTACAAAAGATCTATCTACAGCGAAGGATCTATCTACATTAAAGAATCTATCTACAGCAATGGATCAATCTACAGCGAAGGATCTATCTTCAGCAAAGGATCTTTCTACAGAATAGGATCTATTTACAGCAAAGGATCTATCTACAATATGTGATCTATTTACAGCAAAGGATCTATCTACAGCTGAGGATCTATCTACAGAAAATGATGAATCTATAGCAAAGGATATATCTACAGTAAAGGAACTCTATACAGCCAAAGGATCCATTTACAGCAAAGGATCTATCTACAACAAAGTATCTATCCACAGCAGTGGATCTATTTATAGCGGAGAATCTTTCTACAGCAAAGGATCTATCTTCAGCAAATGATCTTTCTACAGAATAGGATCTATCTACAGCAAAGGATATATCTACAATATGTGATCTATTTACAGCAAAGGATCTATCTACAGCTGAGGATCTATCTACAGCATATGATCAATCTATAGCAAAGGATATATCTACAGTAAAGGAACTCTATACAGCCAAAGGATCCATTTACAGCAAAGGCTCTATTTACAACAAAGAATCTATCTACAGCAAAGGATCTATCTACAGTCAAGGATTTATCTATTGCAAAGGATCTATCTACAGTCAAGGATTTATCTATTGCAAAGGATCTATCTACAGCTAAGGATTAATCTACAGTTAAGGATCTATCTTAAGCAAAGTATCTATCTACAGCAAAGGATCTATCTACAGTCAAGGATTTATCTATTGCAAAGGATCTATCTACAGAAAAGGATTAATCTACAGTTAAGTATCTATCTTAAGCAAAGGATCTATCTACAGCAAAGGATCTATCTAAAGCCAATGATCTATCTACAACAAGGATCTAATTACAGCAGAAGAACTTTATACAGCAAAGGATCAATCTACAGCAAAGGATCTATCTACAGCAAAGTAATTTATCTGCAGTAAGAGATCTATTTACAGCAAAGCATCTATCTACAGCAAGGGATCTATCGACAGAAAAGGATCTATCTACAGCAAAGGATCCATCTACAGCAAAGGATCTATCTACAGTCAAAAATCTATCTACTGCAAAGGATCTGTCCACAGCAAAGAATCTGTCCACAGCAAAGAATCTATCTACAACAAAGAATCTATCTACAGCAAAGAATATATGTTCAGAAAAGAATCTATTAACAGCAGAGGATCTATCTACAGCGAAGGATCTATCTACAGTAAATGAACTATATACAGCAAATGATCCATCTACAGTTAAGGATCTATCAACAGCGAAGGATCTATCTACAGCAAAAGATCTATTAACAGCAAAAGATCTATATTCTGCAAAAGATCTATCTACAGCAAAGGATCTATCTACAGGAAAGTATCTATCTACAGCAAAGGATCTATCTACAGCAAAGGATTTATCTACAGCAAAGGATCCATCTACAGCAAAAGATCTATCTTCAGCAAAGGATCTTTCTACAGAATAGGATCTATCTACAGCAAAGGATCTCACTACAATATGTGCACTATTTACAGCAAAGTATATATCTACAGCAATAGATCTATCAACAGCAAATGATCAATCTATAGCAAAGGATAAATCTACAGTAATGGAACTCTATACAGCCAAAGGATTCAATTACAGCAAAGGATCTATCTACAACAAATGATCTATCTACAGCGAAAGATCTATTTATAGCGGAGAATCATTCTACAGCAAAGGATCTACTACAGCAAAGGATCTATCTTCAGCAAAGGATCTATCTACAGCTAAGGATCTATCTACAGCAAAGGACCTATATACAGTAAGGGATCTATTTACAGCGAAGGATCAATCTACAGCAAAGGATCTATCTACAGCAAAGGATCTATCTACAGCATAGGATCTATCTAAAGCAAAGGATCTATCTACAGTAAGGGATCTTTTTGCAGCGAAGGATCAATCTACAGCAAAGGATCTATTTACAGCGAAGGATCGATCTACAGCAAAGGATCTATCTACAGCAAAGGATCTATCTACAGCAAAAAATCTATCTACAGTCAAGGATTTATCTACTGCAAAGGATCTATCTACAGCAAAGGATTAATCTACAGTTAAGGATCTATTTACAGCAAAAGATCTTTCTACAACAGAGGATCTTTCTACATTAAAGGATCTATCTACAGCAAATGATCTATCTACAGCAGAGTGATCTATCTACAGAAAATGATCTATCTACAGCAAAGAATCTATCTACACCAAAGGATCTTTCTACAGCGAAAGATCTGTCAACAGCAAAGGATCTTTCTACTGCAAAGGAACTATTTACAGCAGAAGATCTTTCTACAGCAGAGGATCTTTCTACAGCAAAGTATCTCTCTACAGCAAAGGATCTATTTACAGTATTGGATCTATCAACAGCAAAGGTTTTATCAACAGTAATGGATCTATCTACAGAAAAGGATCTATCTACAGAGAAGGATTTATCTACAGCGAAGGATCTATCTACAGCAAAGGATCTATCTGCAGCAAAGGATCTATCTACGGGAAAGGATTTTTCATTTATTTATAGCAAAGGATCTTAGATCTATTTACAGCAACGGATCTATCTACGATAAATGATCTATCTACTACAAAAGATCTATCTACAGCAAAGGATCTATCTACATTAAAGGATCTATCTACAGCAATGGATCAATCTACAGCGAAGGATTTATCTTCAGCAAAGGATCTAATTACAGCAGAGGAACTTTATACAGCAAAGGATCAATCTAAAGCAATGGATCTATCTACAGCAAAGTAATCTATCTGCAGTAAGGGATCTATCAACAGCAAAGAATCTATCTACACCAAAGGATCATTCTACAGTGCAGAATCTGTCAACAGCAAATGATCTATCTACAGCAAATGATCTATTTACAGCAAAAGATCTTTTTACAACAAAGGATCTTTCTACATTAAAGGATCTATATACAGCAAAGGATCTATCTACGAGAAAGGATTTTTCATTTATTTATAGCAAAGAATCTTAAATCTATTTACAGCAAAGGATCTATCTACGATAAATGATCTATCTACTACAAAAGATCTATCTACAGCGAAGGATCTATCTACATTAAAGAATCTATCTACAGCAATGGATCAATCTACAGCGAAGGATCTATCTTCAGCAAAGGATCTTTCTACAGAATAGGATCTATTTACAGCAAAGGATCTATCTACAATATGTGATCTATTTACAGCAAAGGATCTATCTACAGCTGAGGATCTATCTACAGAAAATGATGAATCTATAGCAAAGGATATATCTACAGTAAAGGAACTCTATACAGCCAAAGGATCCATTTACAGCAAAGGATCTATCTACAACAAAGTATCTATCCACAGCAGTGGATCTATTCATAGCGGAGAATCTTTCTACAGCAAAGGATCTATCTTCAGCAAATGATCTTTCTACAGAATAGGATCTATCTACAGCAAAGGATATATCTACAATATGTGATCTATTTACAGCAAAGGATCTATCTACAGCTGAGGATCTATCTACAGCATATGATCAATCTATAGCAAAGGATATATCTACAGTAAAGGAACTCTATACAGCCAAAGGATCCATTTACAGCAAAGGCTCTATTTACAACAAAGAATCTATCTACAACAAAGGATCTATCTACAGTCAAGGATTTATCTATTGCAAAGGATCTATCTACAGTCAAGGATTTATCTATTGCAAAGGATCTATCTACAGCTAAGGATTAATCTACAGTTAAGGATCTATCTTAAGCAAAGTATCTATCTACAGCAAAGGATCTATCTACAGTCAAGGATTTATCTATTGCAAAGGATCTATCTACAGAAAAGGATTAATCAACAGTTAAGTATCTATCTTAAGCAAAGGATCTATCTACAGCAAAGGATCTATCTAAAGCCAATGATCTATCTACAACAAGGATCTAATTACAGCAGAAGAACTTTATACAGCAAAGGATCAATCTACAGCAAAGGATCTATCTACAGCAAAGTAATTTATCTGCAGTAAGAGATCTATTTACAGCAAAGCATCTATCTACAGCAAGGGATCTATCGACAGTAAAGGATCTATCTACAGCAAAGGATCCATCTACAGCAAAGGATCTATCTACAGTCAAAAATCTATCTACTGCAAAGGATCTGTCCACAGCAAAGAATCTGTCCACAGCAAAGAATCTATCTACAACAAAGAATCTATCTACAGCAAAGAATATATGTTCAGAAAAGAATCTATTAACAGCAGAGGATCTATCTACAGCGAAGGATCTATCTACAGTAAATGAACTATATACAGCAAATGATCCATCTAATGCTGTCACTACATCTAATGTTATAAGCGATAAAACACTCTAAGATGGAACTTAAGAGTAACTTGAAAGAAACTAAAGCTAATTGTGAAAGTTCATTTGCTTTAAATCAGTTTATTATCACAAATTATTGCTTTAGCTAATAAAAAGTTATTGATTTAGTAATGTTTTGCATACAGAAGTTATTGCTTTAGGTAATCACAACTAATTCATTGAGTTATTCTTAATGTACATTAAATAAGAGCAAAGGATCTAGAGCAAAGGATCTATCTACAGCAAAGGACCTATCTACAGTAAGGGATCTATTTACAGCGAAGGATCAAACTACAGCAAAGGATCTATCTACAGCAAAGGATCTATCTACAGCATAGGATCTATCTACAGCAAAGGATCTATCTACAGTAGGGGATCTTTTTGCAGCGAAGGATCAATCTAAAGCAAAGGATCTATCTACAGCAAAGGATCTATCTACAGCATAGGATCTATCTACAGCAAAGGATCTATCTACAGTAAGGGATCTTTTTGCAGCGAAGGATCAATCTACAGCAAAAGATCTATTTACAGCGAAGAATCGATCTACAGCAAAGGACCTATCTACAGCAAAGGATCTATCTAATGCAAAGGATCTATCTACAATCAAGGATTTATCTACTGCAAAGGATCTATCTACAGCAAAGGATCAATCTACAGTTAAGGATCTATCGTAATCAAAGGATCTATCTATAGCAAATGATCTATCTACAGCAAATGATCTATTCACAGCAAAAGATCTTTCTACAACAGAGGATCTTTCTACATTAAAGGATCTATCTACAGCAAAAGATCTATCTACAGCAAAGTGATCTATCTACAGTGAGGGATCTATCTACAGCAAAGAATCTATCTACACTAAAGGATCTTTCTACAGCGAATGATCTGTCAACAGCAAAGGATCTTTCTACTGCGAAGGATCTATTTAAAGCAGAAGATCTTTCTACAGCAAAGGATCTTTATACAGCAAAGGATCTATCTACAGCAAAGGATCTATCTACAGCAAGTGATCTATCGACAGTAAAGGATCTATCTACAGCAAAGGATCCATCTACAGCAAAGGATCTATCTACAGTCAAGGATCTATCTACTGCAAAGAATATGTCCACAGCAAAGGATCTGTCCACAGCAAAGGATCTTTCTACAACAAAGAATCTATCTATAGCAAAGAATATATGTTCAGAAAAGAATCTATAAACAGCAGAGGATCTATCTACAGCGAAGGATCTATCTACATGATAGAACTCTTTATTTCTAGTTCTATAGGTTCTTTGCCTAAGGTAACTTGCAGAAGTATACTACAAGTTTCTTTAGTCTTAGGGCCTGAAGAAGCCTTATGGTTCAACAATTTAATAATTGAGATAAGAGAGTAGATAAATGGGGATAATAAAACACTTGTAAGAAACGAAACATTCACTATTCAATACTGTCGATAAAATTTAGTACAACAAATTTTGAGCCTAAGTAAGAGTTGAGACGAGGGAATTTCTCACGAGAGAACTTGGTCACATCTAGGAATCCGATTTCACACTCCTCTTCTAGTTAGGTGATAGATCCTTATATACCTTAACTACTCTCCAACCTTCTAGGTACAAGGTTAGGGTACGTCAAGGTTTTGAGTTAACTTTGGCGTTTCATTGTGTTAGTACGGATACCACTAATTGCTTTGTTGTTCTTGCGAAAATTCTTGCAGGAAATTAGATGAATTCTTGCAGGTAATTAGAGGTTCCATTGTGATAGCAACTAATTACCACTAATTGTCTTGTTTTTCTCGCCTAAACTGTAGCAGGTAATTAGAGGTAATTAGACACTCGCTATCATAAAAACATTTTGTTAACATAGTATAATATTTTCTAATAGAATATAATATAATATTTTATTTGAATATTTTATTAATTATTCTTCCCTCAGATACTAAAATAATAATTCCGAATTAATTATTACTGGTAGTGAAAGTAATATCTACTATTATCTACGTGAAGTTCTACTATCTACTTTAAAGCTGAAGCTTGGTGAAGCTTGGTTGTTACACATTCCCCGCGAAAAATGAAAAAAAAAATAATAAGCGTTAAGCATAACCTTATTATTTTTTTATTATCTAAATTATTCCAATATAATTTTCAATGATGTCCTCATCATGTTTACTAGCGATGCGATAAATACCAGTTAGTTGCAACATCTAAGTTATAAACTCCTTAAACAACAATGTTTATACTCTTGATTCAAATTGCATAGTAATAAAAAATATGTGTTGTATTTGTGTGTGTTGATGTTCTGTCTTCCATGGTCCTTGCGGATGAGCTGCTGGGCGTCTGAGGACTAGTGGAAGGTCACGTCCTTGCAAGGTGGGTCACGTCCTTGCCTTCTGCTGAGTTCCTCCCAACCAGTTATGTTATTGCGATTGGTTACGCGTGTTGTAGTTCGGAGATCGAAAGGTTTACTCAGGAACGTGTGTATGTGTGTATGGAATGAAGAAATTAATTAATACATTATACAACTTAATCAATTAGTTTAGCTATTTGTGATTGACCTTTAAACTTAGCCTTGGACGAAGAAGGTGTGAGTTAATCACCAACCATTGTCTTCAACGTGGTTCCATGAAATAAGTTATGCAATACCCAAATAACTAATCATGTATTTCATATTTAACCATTTCACATATTATATTCATTATCACAATAGCTATATGTATATTCAAGAGTTTTGCACATTATATATTTAGCATCAATATTCTTAACCTTATTTTATACTACTTGGTTAGTTCAAACAATCATGATTATATATAAAGCGTAAATACTACTGGGTTAGTTCAAACAATCATGATTATATATAAAGCGTAAAGGATATAGCATAATATAGTATCCTTAATATTATTATGTCAACCTTAAGTCTTGGTCCGAACCTGTTTAGTAGTTATTATAAGCTTTCAATGGAATTTCAGTTACACTATTTTGGGAGTCAGAGAGTGAAGGATATAACTTAGTTTTGGTGTTGGTCCCTATTGTCCTTGACGATTGTTTTGACCTATAAGAGTCTCGTGGCCTATTTCTAGTACGGTTCCTTATTGTCCTTACCGATTTCTTCACTTTCTTACTTCCTGCTGTTAGTCTCTTACCTACTGAAGATCTGACTGAGCTGGCACTGTTTAAACTTTTTAATGATATATTGTCTACGTCATTCCTAATCTTTCCCAATTTGTGTCTCACTCTACGGAAACTGTTTCTCAATGGAGAGGTTAGTGAGTCTCTAGACGAAAGTGTCTTCCCTGTTTCTAAGTCCCTGTCCTGAACTCCTTTCCTTTCTCTATATTTCAGGAAATAAAGAATCAATACCAATAACAAATTTATGATTACCAATACTAATAAACTTCCTTGTGTTACTATCGAATAAGTTTGTACCTCTTCGATGGTGAGATCCATGTCATCAAAAGGTATTACGAATGGATTATTGGATGGTAATTCATCTATCAATTCTTTTATAGTTTCATGGACTGTGAAACTTTCATTTATATTTATAATTGGTAAGTCTGTGATATCAAACGGGTTTTTCCTCTTCTCTGTCACTAAACGTTCAATATCTATTTCATGTCTCAGTTTTGCATGCCATGTTACCTGCTCAGTTATTATGTCACAGTTAAGTGGCACGTAATGTAACCCTAATAAGTTATCTCTCACTATACCTGTTGGACATTCTAACTCAATAGGCATTCTAGTCACAGTGTATATTAGTCGGTTAGTTGTTGTGCTTTCCAAGTAAAATCCATCTTTTGTTCCTAATTTCTTAAAGTTACAAAGTTGAACTATTGTTTCGACGTCACCTAAAAATGCAGCTAATTCACATGAACTGTGATTAAATATCCACGCTGGTTCTGTCGTTCGTAATATATGCGTTTGATTATCTAATGAATATAAGTTTGTCTTGTCTGTACTTATATACTGTTTACTATCAAACAAAAACGTGTTCTGAACGATTGGTATGACTAACCTGTTTTCCAACTTCATTGGGTGAGGAGTTAACGTTACTACCTTGTATTTCTGTTTATATACTAATGGGATTTGTGCCATGAATTCTAGTCTTCCTAGATTCTTAATAGTTATGTAAGCAAGTAATTGATCTATCGTGAATCTATCTATATTTTCTATGGGAAATTCTAACTCTGGATAAAACTTGAGTCCTTCTTCTACGACTGCTCTAATTGTTTTAACGTCTAACATAACGGTATTCAAGTTTCCCGATCTAAGTAACGTCAATGTATTCTCTGTTATTCGAATAAGCATTATAGCTTGGAGACAAGCCTGTTTCAACTGGTCGAAGTTCCAGTTAAACATCTGTCTACGTTCACTATTTTCTAGAGCATTGTTTAAATTTTTCAAGATCACTTTTACGTCTCTAATCGAATCTGACGTATTCTTAGCTAGCATGTCAATACGGCTATTAGTGATATGAATCTTTTTATCTACCTTTGAGATATTTTCGTTTATAGTTTTAATCTCGTCAGTGTGATCGGTCCCTCAAAATAGAGATCCGACTACTCCTCCCCCTATTGCTCCTACTGCTAATCCAACTCCCAGTCCTACAAAAGCTTGTGGGTCATTAGGATTAACTATACCCTGCGGTCTGGCTTCACCTAGATACGAAGCTACGTTATTTGGATTGTCATTATTTTCGTTGTCCAACATAGTCCCAGGTTTTGTTCAGTCTTTGTTGCAGTTTTCCATAATTTGCGTTTATTTCGTCGTGTAAACTATAACACAGCATATTGAAATTTAGATAATCTACAATTTCTATGTAAGACATTTCTATCTTAAAAAGTACAAATGAGATTCTACGAACAAAAAGATCATTCTCCTTAACACTACCTAGAACCATCGAACCAAGAAGAGACTCTATGGTTTTGTGTGTTAAATGGAGGTTCAGAATTATCTGTTTGCATAAATCTGTGACGAACTTTAATTGAATTGGAGCTAAAAGTATCACACCTTCCGTCCTGGCCGATCCATCCCACTGCCAAGCTGACATAGGTACTACGTCTGCCGCCAGGGTTGCACAACAGACACAGCTGAGCGCGGCGATGGCCTGGGGCGCCCACACTGAAAGGTCCACATGTGTTAAATCTAGTACATATATATATATATCTTTATAGTAACTTACATTCTATTTTCAATACATTACTTCTTATACATTAAATTTACTCCCGTTACATTACCGGGGCCTTAAGTTATACGTTCGCTTCATTTTAGGCTTGGTTATCGTTTTTACTCCTTTTTCAGCTTCTATCTCTACTTCATCGGGTTTTATTTGTATCGCATGTCTGGCAATTAATTTGTCCGGATGGATCACGTATGTCTCCGTTGATCCTACTTTTCGTATTTTTATCCGGTTTCCTTGTTTGTCCGCGACAACGAACGGTCCTGTTATTGGCATATCTAATTTTCGATGCCTAACTTGTTTTTTCAGATTAGCATATACACAACTGCCTACCGTTATATCTTTGTTTGTTCGATTTTGATTAGTATTTTGCGTCACGGTTGCCTGAATTTTCTCCAGATGCTTTTTACAATGTTCCCGAATCTGCGTAACTCGCCTTAGTCTAATAGCTAGATCATCTTCACCAACGACTCTGTCGGGCTGTCGAACCCAAATAACGCAAAGAAAGGTGTTTCTCCTAACGAAGCGTTATAACTGTTATTGATTGCTAATTGAATGACTGGCATTAGTTCGTCCCAGTCGTTTACTGCTAGCGTATTCGTATATATCCTAAGCAATTTTGCCGTCTCCCTATTTATTCGTTCTGCTAAACCTTGAGACTGAGGATGATACGGAACTATTTCCTTCTTCTTGATGTTATAATACTGGCAGAATTTAGCCATTTTTTCTCCTACATATTCAGGTGCATTGTCGCTTAGCAATACCTCGAATGATCCATATTGCGCTATCACCATCCTCAGGGCTTCTAGAATACTGTCTACTTCTTTATTTGGGATTGGCCTTAAGACCGTATACCTTGTGCAGTAATCTCTAAATGATATTATATACCTATTACCCTTCTCCGTGATTGATAACGGTCCGAGGATATCTGTTGTGACCGCTGAGAACGATTTCCCTGGAATGGGATATTCACCTTGCGGTATGGGTTTCGGGGTGGTTTTCGCTCTCAAGCACGGCTCGCATTGCGCGATAAACCCCTCTATTAGATTAGTTTCCTGTTTGTTGTAGAAACTTTTCCGGAACGTCTTCATGGTCCTTTTTTGTCCCTTATGCCCCGCGGTTGTATCGTTATGTACTATACTGAAAGCTTTGTGCATTAGATTGTCGGGTATATACGGTACTAGATAAGTATCTGTTAAATGGTGTGCTCGCGTAATTTTACGGACAACGTAAATTATATCTCTTAGTATTTTATACCGCTCTAACTTACCCGTTGGGTCTATTTTGGTTTCTTTCACGTCTTTTCTTATCCTTTGACATTGTAGATCCTTTTTCTGTCCCTTTCGTAGTTCTAATTCCGTCCAGCTTACCTTAGGTGGTAGGTATGATTGTAACCCTCCTTCCTCTTGGTCACTGGTTTCGGTTTCCCCGTTCTGGGTTTCTGGTTCCCCGTTCTGGGGTTCTGTTTTCCCGTTCTGGGTTTCTTCCAATGCATTCACCTTCTCAATCAGTTTTTCATCCAGCGATAACGGTACATCCTCACATTGCTTCTCTATCTCTACTAGTCTTGATAATACATCTGCAAACAGGTTTTCCTTACCCGGTAGGTATTTTAACTGTATCTTATACTCTTGAGCTAAGAGCATCCAACGGTTAATTGCGTGATCCTTCGTTGTTTTGTGGATGATGTTTATCAACGGCTTATGGTCAATGTAAACAGTGACGTTGTAGTGGAGTATCAGTGTCCTGAACTGCTCCAATGCAAAAATCAGTGCTAAGGCCTCTCTCTTGGTGGTGGAGTACTGCCTTTGAGCGCTGTTGAGACTCTTCGATACAAAGGAAATAGGGTGCAGTATCCCCTGTTTGGTTTGCATCAAAACCGCACCTAGACCCCTGTCCGAAAGCATCGGTGAAGAGGAACCAGTCTTTTCCGAAGTCAGGAAAAGCTAATACAGGTGGAGAACATAGTTTCTCCTTCAGCGTATCTACTGCCTTCTTTTCTTCCTCTCCCCATTTAAACTTTACTCCCTTCTTAAGGAGCTGATACAAAGGGTCTGCTATTTGTGCGAACTGTCGCACGAAACGCCTGTAGTAGTTGGTTGCTCCAAGGAATGACTGGACGGTTTTCCTTGAGGTTGGGTAGGGTAGATTTTTCACGCTTCTGATCCTTTCTTCATTCATCTTAAGACCGTCTCGATTTATAGTGTATCCTAGGAATTTGACTTCTGTCGTGAAGAAATCACATTTCTTTACTTTAATCTTTAGGTTAACTTCTGCCAACCTTTGTAGTACCTCTTCTAATTTTGATAAATGCGACTCTTCATCCTCCGAGAATACCAGGATGTCGTCCATAAACGACAGACATTCCACTCCGATCACATCATACAGCGCCTCGTTGATCACTCTACTGAAGAACCCGGGTGCCGTGGACAAGCCAAACGGCATACGGGCATACTCATACTTAGAGTTACCAACAGTAAAGGCGGTCTTGTATTGATCTCTCGGACAGATTGAAATCTGGTTGTAGGCACTAGCCAAATCAAGAGAAGACATGAACGTCGTATGTTTTATGGACGATATAATTTCTGATATTTTGGGAATTGTGAATTTTAAGGGTACAAGTTTTTTGTTCAATTCCCTGTAGTCAAGACAGGGCCTTATGCTTCCATCGGGCTTTTTTACTATCAACATGGGTGCGTTGTAGTTGCTCTTCGACTTGTGAATTATCTTCTCCTTTAATAATTTCTTGATTTCCTTGTTGAGTGGTTCCTGTTCTGCCACTGGTATCTGATAAGGTCTTTTGTTGACTATCTCGTCATCCGTAAGTAGAAGTTGCAGTTGCTCTCCTAGGTAATGGCCTAGAGGCTCTCCTTCCTGCCAACATACCTGTCGGTAGGTGTTGAGTAGCTTCAGCACCCTCGACTTCATCTCCTTATTTGGACATCTTATGTCTTCCATCCTTAAAGGTGGCAGCTCCTCTTGTCCTTCTCTCTCCGGTTGACCTACGTCCTTTGACGTTAGTTGATTTATGTTTTCTGAACTTACCACTTCTGCTGTGGATAGCAGCGATCCTTGTTTCCAGACGACATCGTGATCTATTAAGTTAGCTACACTTATCACAATTTTATTTCCTTCCACCTGCGTCACCGTGTTGGCAATTACCAGTCCGGTCCTGGTTTGACGATGGTGGACCAGGATCTCCTGTTGATCCCGTAGTCCTTTTGCTGAAATATGGCAGGTGAGGGTATTCACCGAATTAGCCGTAATTTTAAGAGTTTCCTTGAGATGTATGTTCCTGGGTGTTTCTACTATCCCTCTATCTTCTCTGTTTTCCTCGATTACATTTATTTTGGCATGAGTTTCCCCATATTCAAATTCAGTAGATAAAATCTGCATGCTCATTTGGGTTAGCTGAGGTTCTTTTCCTTGACTTTCCCCTTTATTCGTAAAGTTTATCTTCTGTTCTGGGAAATTTAATATAGTATGCTGTAACACGTTCATTCCAAGTAGGATCTGAAATTTAAGGTCTCTGTTATTCTTGAAGACAAGGAATTCCCCTAGAAATTGTCCCCCTGGAGTTTTTATTACTAACTCCAACTTTCCTTTAATTGGGATTTCTTTACTTTGAGCGTCTAACACTCTTCTATTTTGTGGTTTCAATTTAATTCCTTTACCCATTTTATCTATCAATTTCTCGCTGAGAAGGCTTATTGTTGCGCCGGTATCTATAATTCCTTTTCGTTTTTGTCCGTTAAAGATAATTCTTACTGTGGGACTATGCCTCCTTCCGGCGTCTTGTGCTCCTCTTAGTCATTCGCTCTCGTCTGACTCTATATGGTCAGGTGAGTCTTCTTCTTCTTGTACTTGGTTTATTTGCTCCCGTTTCCTATCATTATACCGATATTGTTAGGGCTTGTTCCCGGACCTTGTCCGACATTGTTTCTTTGTGTGGCCTCTGCGACCGCATTGTCCGCAGTTAGCGCGACATTTTTCTTCCTCATGGTTGTTCCTCCCACAGTTGTAGCAGTAAGGTACTCCATCCTTCCGCCTTTTCCTGCAGTCTTTTATGTGATGACCTTTCAGGTTACAGTAACTACACTTGTTTACTTTGTTGTTTTTGGCCTTGCAGTCGCGGGCCCAATGACCTGATCTCCCACAGTAGAAACAATTCTGTTCTCCGCGGTTGGTTCTCTTGGGTTCCGCTTGCATTGCGTACAGCACTTCTGAGGTAGCTACAGGCGTCCTTTTCCTTCGATTCGCCTCCTGCGTAGCGTCTTCCTTCTTTGACCAATTTATCGCTTCCGCCATTAGAGTGGTGGAAGTGGTATCTGGAGTAATCTTCGCTACTTTTTTGTATACAGGTTCTGGAAGGTGCACAGACATGACTAGGTGCATGAGAAGGTTCTGAAGGATCTCTCCCAGCCCAATTTGAGGTGCTCTCCCTTCTATCGCGGTTGGTTCCTCTTCTCCAGCTGGTGGTTTCTCTGGTCCTTCTGGTTCCGACTCATCTTGCGGTTCTGAAGGTTGTGGTGGTGATCTTTCTGACGTTGACGCCTCCGGTGTTGTTGCCCTGGTCAGTCTGATGTCCACATCTGGATCCTCCTCATCGCTTCCTCCTTCATCATCCTGAGGCGGTGGCCCCCCGGGTCTGGCTCTTCTCTCCCTAGCTAATATTCGCGGCTCTGCTACTACACTATGGGCTCCTATACGGAGGGCGCGCATTTTATTATTACAAAGATATGCGTCTACTACCGAGCAACTCTGGGCTTGTAACTGCGCGATATCTGTAACGGGATTTTCAAGCCCGTTTTTTAGCAACGCAGCTGCGGCAACCTTTAGATCGGAGGTTGCAAAACACGGGTATATTTTCAACAAATCACTACATAATTGTCTATAAGAGATCGGTTTTCCCGCATAAGAAGCGATATACTTTCTTGCGTCGCCAACATTCGGGTCAATTAGCGAATTTAAGATTCGCACTTTCTGACCATCCTCTTGGATGTTGTGTAGGGCAATGTGCCCATCAACAGCGCGTAGGAAGTTACGAATATCTATAGTCTGCCCAGATCCCGGAGCTTCACCACTACATGGAAGTCCTGAGAACCTAGGTAGTCCATCTAAGATAGTAACTTGACGCAGCTGTTGCATGTTGCCGTATTTTATTTCTAAAACACTCGATCCAGTACACTTTTATTAAATTAGATTTCAATTATATCACGAGTTCTTAGTGTGCGCTCTTTATTTCGATTTTGAATCTTTGATTACTGACGCATTAATTGCCTGACACCGACACTTGCATTTACTACTATTTGACACAATATTCTACCATGTACAATAATATAACAATATACTCTTATAATGTAACTACAATAAACACAATTATTCCTGTGCTCTGCTTCCTTGGTAAATATTTGTCTAAGGTGACGGGTACTCACTTGTTGCCTTGTTCAGTCTGATACCTTACTTCAACAAGTCTATTCGACGACTGACTCCGCTGCTTCTCTCCCAAATATCCTGATGGTGACCTCGCCTTGTTATTGTGTTGTCTCCTGTGAGGTTATTGCACTGGCTCCAAGCTCTCACGTGCTCTTCTCTGCTGGACTGGTTGGTTCTCTTGAATTTAACTGTACTGGCTCCAAGCTCTTATGTACAATTATCTGCTGATCCGTTGCTTCTCTTGAACTGAACTGTACTGGCTCCAAGCTCTTATGTACAATTCTCTGCTGATCTGGTTGATTCTCTTGAATTTAACTGTACTGGCTCCAAGCTCTTATGTACAATTATCTGCTGATCCGTTTGCTTCTCTTGAACTGAACTGTACTGGCTCCAAGCTCTTATGTACAATTCTCTGCTGATCTGGTTGATTCTCTTGAATTTAACTGTACTGGCTCCAAGCTCTTATGTACAATTATCTGCTGATCTGTTTGCTTCTCTTGAACTGAACTGTACTGGCTCCAAGCTCTTCTGTACAATTATCTGCTGATCTGGTTGATTCTCTTGAACTGAACTGTACTGGCTCCAAGCTCTTATGTACAACTCTCTGCTGATCTGGTTGATTCTCTTGAACTGAACAGTACTGGCTCCAAGCTCTTACGCACACAATCCGTTGATTTAGTCAGCTCTTTTGATCGTCAGTATACTGGCCCCTGGCTCTTACGTACACCACCTGTTAATCTAGTCAGCTCTCTTGAACGTCACTGTACTGGCTCCCAGCTCTTACGTACTTAGAATTTGACGAGCAGGTATTTTAACCTTTGAGTAACTGACCTTATGTTCTTCCTAGTGTGTTCTCTCTTTAGCTGAACTCGTATTTCTTAGCCCAGCCTTTCAATAAAGCTGGTCCAGATCTCACGATCTCTCTTGATGGACTTATAATACGTATTAGGACCCAATCCTCACGGATTTACTTGCAGATCCGTTCCGTATAAGGCTAAGGTACGGTTCACTATGTTATTTGTCCGGTAGGTTTCTAAATTCTTACCGGCATCACCTCTTCTGTCGGGTGATGTTGTAACAGATCTCCCTGTAGATCTTGCTAACTGGTTCCGTGAGTTGAGTGCTAAGCTGCAGAGTCCACTGCCTTAGCTGCACTCTCTAGTCTCCCACTCAAAATGTTGTAGTGGTTCGGCGCGTTAAAATGACACTATATTAATACGGAGTTTTATTTCACCTCTTAACTCTTGACTCTTATTGTTATTTTCTCCCAGATATCTTCTCTCTCAATCTATGTTAACCGATAACTATCATCAGGCCCCAGTTGGGCGCCAGTGATAAAACTCTTTATTTCTAGTTCTATAGGTTCTTTGCCTAAGGTAACTTGCAGAAGTATACTACAAGTTTCTTTAGTCTTAGGGCCTGAAGAAGCCTTATGGTTGAACAATTTAATAATTGAGATAAGAGAGTAGATAAATGGGGATAATAAAACACTTGTAAGAAACGAAACATTCACTATTCAATACTGTCGATAAAATTTAGTACAATAAATTTTGAGCCTAAGTAAGAGTTGAGACGAGGGAATTTCTCACGAGAGAACTTGGTCACATCTAGGAATCCGATTTCACACTCCTCTTCTAGTTAGGTGATAGATCCTTATATACCTTAACTACTCTCCAACCTTCTAGGTACAAGGTTAGGGTACGACAAGGTTTTGAGTTAACTTTGGCGTTTCATTGTGTTAGTACGGATACCACTAATTGCTTTGTTGTTCTAGCGAAAATTCTTGCAGGAAATTAGATGAATTCTTGCAGGTAATTAGAGGTTCCATTGCGATAGCAACTAATTACCACTAATTGTCTTGTTTTTCTCGCCTAAACTCTAGCAGGTAATTAGAGGTAATTAGACACTCGCTATCATAAAAACATTTTGTTAACATAGTATAATATTTTCTAATAGAATATAATATAATATTTTATTTGAATATTTTATTAATTATTCTTCCCTCAGATACTAAAATAATAACTCCGAATTAATTATTACTGGTAGTGAAAGTAATATCTACTATTATCTACGTGAAGTTCTACTATCTACTTTAAAGCTGAAGCTTGGTGAAGCTTGGTTAGGCAAATGATCCCTCTACAGTTAAGGATCTATCAACAGCAAAGGATCTATCTACAGCAAAAGATCTATTAACAGCAAAAGTTCTATATTCTGCAAAGGATCTATCTACAGCAAAGGATCTATCTACAGGAAAGTATCTATCTACAGCAAAGGATCTATCTACAGCAAAGGATTTATCTACAGCAAAGGTGTAGCATTCTGAATTAGCTAAAAATATATTAGAAACTCATAGATCTGAAATAAGTCTTAAAGTAATAAAATGTGTCTAGCTGTCTATAGACTCAATGTATCTTTCCCACGAAGTAATAAAAGATTTAATGAGGTGTAAGGACAGCTTAGAAATACTTGTAAGAATAAAGGATATATTTTCTATGTGATCTAATAATTAGTTTGAGACTCATGTGGTTTTGAGCGACCAAGTTATGGACGGGGTCTTAGCTCATTAGTGGTTTCCGGTTAAGATGCTTAGAGGTATATAAAGGAAAGGAATTATGTAACTGGTGCCAGTAGTTAGTAGTGAGTAGAGAGTTGTAGTCAGTTGGCAGTCAGTAAGAGTCAGTACTTAGAGTAAGGACTTCAGACCGGCCCGTCCGGGTTGGTCTGGTCCGAACTCATCCCTACCATGTTATACTTCATTGCTGTATCCAAGTTGATAAATATACATCCCCTTGCGAGAGTTGGAATACTACAATCATTGAACCCAAGCACAATCTCGTTGCATCATTGGCGCCCAACAAGCAGTGGATCCGGCCCCAGGTAAAGACTAATGGAAGAAGAATCCTGCACCCCTCAGATGATCAGATGAACCCAAAAACTTCAAATATTTAAACGACTACGAAGATGATGCCCAGCGACTACGAAGATGATGAACAAAACCCAGTCAAAAATTTGTTCAGCATGTCTCAACCTTTCGAACCTCAGGAAAGTTCTGATTCAAAACACAACATGAAGAAAGAAGAAGATACCAGACATTTGAGATTATCAAAATGTGAGCCCAGTCGAAAAATAGCACCACTACAGAGAAAATGTGCACGAGATTTCACACAGAAGTAACAACGTTACAAAATCATCAAATTTTAAATGAAGACATCAGTTCCCGTACCTATGTTCTACAAGTGTGGCGTACGTTTAATACAATTAGAACTGCATCTGAAAAGCTGACACCTAAGAAGAACTACAAGTACTGAATATATATTTAACGTGAATAAAATAGCGAAGAAAAAATTAATAACAATTTTTACTGAAAATCAGCATTCAGTATCTACATGAGATCGCAGTCATCAAGAGTGTGGTACCTCTTATCTATGAAGATCGGTTTTGCCTGTTTCTACACAATATATCGATGGTGATTCCAAAAGCAGAGGAGCAGCTAGCTCGCAATTTCAAGAATGTAAAGAAGATACTTCGAAAACTGGGGAGTATTGTATTTAATCGTTTAAGTTAGAATAAAATCAATGTTTATTATTGAGGAAAATTTTGTGAAAAAAAATGTGTCACTAATTTATATTAAATAATGTCATCAAACTTACGATAATATCAAAAGGATAAGACAATTAAGAATAATTAATAGAAGAAATTATTAAAATTGTATTAATTTTTTTCTATTATGTATTGTTCTATAGGAAGTGATAAATATGTATTGAGGTAAACTTATCAGAATGTTTTTTTCAGTTTGCCATGCTCTCTCCAACCTATTTGCAACATTGAAATTGCACACGCTGAGAATTGCCAGAATTGCAATCAAAATAATCAACATGATTTTCAGAAAAATGAAATTAAAGGATGTAAAGGTGAGTGGGATTGTATTTTATAAATAAAAATTTCATATTATTTTTGAACAAGAAATATTGTTCTATCTGAAAAACGTTTAACATAGTTTAAAAACTAGAGTGACTCCAAATATCATTTTAAAGATTGTTTAAGTCATGATTTATACTAAAAAAATGAATTACTAATAGTTATTTGAAAATTGAAATTAATTAAACGAATAAAATATAATGATATAAATTGAAAACGTTTCCATTGTTTTCAGTCATAAGAGAAAATAATTTGAATTCAATAAAAACTAAAACTATGTTCAGAAAGTATATTGGAATTTTTTTTTCTTTAAAATTTACAATATGTTTAACAATATTTTGTTTTTCCTCAGCATCTCTATATTTTTTTTATTTAGTATATTTTTTGACAGATTTTAAGTTGCATGTTTTGTAAGTATTTGAATTATACATAGTAGAATTAATAATTATGATTTTTTATACTCTCTCTTTTTGTTCAATTTGAGTTGATAATTTTATTATTACAATTTGAGAATATAATTTTATTATTGCATATTTTGTTTTTGAAGTCAATCTTTTTACAACTATATTCAACGTTTGAGTAAAGTAAATATTAATGAATAATTAAAATATAACAATCCCACTAAACCTGAATCAAATATAAAGTAACGTAAAGAAAAGAGAGAGAGTAATAATTAAGAAAAATATTCAGTAAATTTACTAATATATTATTTCTTTTTCTGTGACATGCAAACTTGCATGAGGCAAAATGATGGAAAGCAAGAATGAACAGTTTTCCAGAGAACAACCCTTTCGATCCTTATGTCATCAGAGGATTTAAATCAAGATCAATGAATAATTTTTTTATTAAGTCTATGTATTATTTTGATTTTTTTAAATGATTAGGTATTTCATATATATTTTTTTTTCATGTCATTTCATTCATAGGGATTTTTCTTAATATTTTTTTTGATGATATCTATTTGATAGACATTGATTTTATTTGTGAATTTTTCTAGAATTGTATTGAAGTCATGTGAAGGAATATAATAATTAATCGAATTAATGAAGAATTTGATAAAAATATAATAATTTGAATAATTGATTGGTAGAATGATGAAGATAATTCATCCAAGGTAATAATTATATGATATTGAGAAGTAAGAAATAATGATATTACTATAGAAATGATACTGTGTTGAAATATAAACGCACAATAATTGATCAAACAATCGAAGATATGATTAGTTAAATGAAAATGACTTCGTACGATAATGGAATTTAATTTTTTTTAGGAATAAGTTTAAGATTTTAGTAATAAGATTATTTTTATGTATACCTTAGGTTATATTTAGATAATGCAGATATTTGAAACTATATGGATATAATATTAATTATTCAATTCAGGTAAAAGGTTGTGAATTCACTGATGATCGATATATTATGATGAAATTGATTTTAGTTCAGCATTTCCCGAATAATAATTTCGTTGATATAGATCCAAGTTAATGTGATGTGCTAATTGTTTATTAATGCGAAAGTAGACAAGTTAGACTCTATAAATGAAGTCCTGTCTTAATAATAATGAGAACCGCAGTGAGAAAGGAACACTGGCGATGAATAATATATAAATAGATACCGAAGTGATTTACGTAATAAAAGTAACACTATCGAGGATGTAGTCGGAGGAGTAAGAAATAAAAAATCGCATATTGCAAAGCCATCTTAACGTAAATTTATATTTTTATCGAATGAGGGAATAAAATGATGCAAGGAACATTAATTTTCATAATTAATATTTCAATTTATGTGTTCATAAACTTTAAATTTAATTCTTAATAAATAATGATTTTTGTGTATTCTGTTTTCTATAATGTATTTCAATTATCTGTACTAGAATTTTCATTAGTAATATTACATTATGATTATTGTAACTAATATAAGTTTATGTAATTGTCGTAGATTTAGAAGATAGATGACTGATCTTAAAATTGCAGGGGAAGAGATTCCTAGTTAAATTAATTATGAATTTATTAGAAAAATTAAGATCACTCATATATCTTTTTAGTTTAATTTAGGATTTTATTATAAGTTTTAGGTAGATTATGTAACAAAATACTTTTGAATAATATTAACATCTTAATTAATTTTCACCATAACAACATATTATCCTATGTATAAATGTGTAACGGTCAGTGAATGAGATGAATGTAAAAGAATGTATGGAATAGGATAAAACTAACCAACTTAACAAAGATATATAACTGTGATAAAACTTCACGAACAATCATGTCAATTGTATTTTGTATTTGTATTTTAAGTTTAGGTATTTTTGGTTTTAATATAAGATTTTCTAGATATACTTGTGAAAGGGATTAGTTAAAGCATTTTTGTATAAAATTGAAGTACCTTCAATTTTTCTTGTAGAGGGGGAAGAGATGTAGCATTCTGAATTAGCTAAAAATATATTAGAAACTCATAGATCTGAAATAAGTCTTAAAGTAATAAAATGTGTCTAGCTGTCTATAGAGTCAATGTATCTTTCCCACGAAGTAATAAAAGATTTAATGAGGTGTAAGGACAGCTTAGAAATACTTGTAAGAATAAAGGATCTATTTTCTATGTAAGGTAATAATTGGTTTACGACTCATGTGGTTTGAGCAACCAAGTTATGGACGGGGTCTTAGCTCATTAGTGGTTTCCGGTTAAGAAGCTTAGAGGTATATAAAGGAAAGGAATTATGTAACTGGTGCCAGTAGTTAGTAGTGAGTAGAGAGTTGTAGTCAGTTGGCAGTCAGTAAGAGTCAGTACTTAGAGTAAGGACTTCAGACCGGCCCGTCCGGGTTGGTCTGGTCCGAACTCATCCCTACCATGTTATACTTCATTGCTGTATCCAAGTTGATAAATATACATCCCCTTGCGAGAGTTGGAATACTACAATCATTGAACCCAAGCACAATCTCGTAGCATCAAAATGATCCATCTACAGCAAAGGATCTATCTTCAGCAAAGGATCTTTCTACAGAATAGGATCTATCTACAGCAAAGGATCTTTCTACAATATGTGCTCTATTTACAGCAAAGGATCTATCTACAGCAAAAGATCTATCTACAGCTAATGATCAATCTATAGCAAAGGATATATCTACAGTAATGGAACTCTATACAGCCAAAGGATTCATTTACAGCAAAGGATCTATCTACAACAAATGATCTATCTACAGCAAAGGATCTATTTATAGCTATTAACAATAGAAAGATTGTTAATACGCTGAACTTGTATCTTTACTTAATCTTTCAATTTCTATAATTTGATAATCATTTAATCAGACATAATCTTTTTAATCTTGTACACTGTTCATTAGAAGGAAATGCTATTTAAATTTATGGTCATGTTATTCTCGCTAGGAGCTCGAATATAATTATAAACGAATAGCTTTGATGTAAGTCGCTAATATAACTTGTAACTTCAGAACATAACTTTATAACTTGTAACCCAGAGCTATAACTTGTAACTCAGAATATAACTTTATAATTTGTACTAAGTTATATAACTTCATGAACTTTGTAAATCAGTTATACAACTTAGAATATTGAGTTCTTTTTCTATAGATAGAATTGAAATTAATACTTAATTAATTTAAAAAGAATTAAGTAAGTACTTCAATTATTCTAATTGAAATACTTAATTAATAGTTAGGAACTTGTAACATTTCTGATCATGTATAGGTTAAACAGGACTCTGAAATAGTATGCTTAAATTTGGATGTTTATTAGTAAATCAGGTTTCACTAAAATGAACTATTAGTAAATCTGATCGATCTATATGTTAATCGTATAGAAAGCCATTACCACTAGCGTGTTAAATTTGAATAATGCATTGTGTGTTATTTCTATCTGCAGTGAGTAGAAAAACATCTTTGAAAAGTACTATCAGTACCTTAACAGAAGTTTATTCACTCACTGGAAGGTTGGACTCTCCAGTTCATCCTTTAAATACCATTGGCACCTAACTAAAGTGTTCATAGTTCGCGATGGTCTCTTGAAGACTGGTTGGTCGGACCAAGTCCGGTCGGACTTGTCCATCCACGGGTTTCGTGAGTTGGCAACTCAGACCCTTGTTAATTTAAAACCCTTAAGTTTACTCAACCGCTAGTTTATTTAAAACTTGTGTTGTGTTATTTAAAGACTTGTGCGTAAGTCTTAGAACTCTGTACTATTCGAACTTTAATATAAGTACACCCATTTAAAACTTCCTTGTGTTTAATTTACTTCCTAAAAACTTTTACCGTTTAGTCATTTGTCAGTTTAATAGAATTCAATCAATTACCTCCAAGTCTCTTCAAGTTAAGAAATACAAATAATTGTTAAAGAACCCGGAGACTTATTTTGCCCTATGGGATAAGTTTATTAACAAGCCTCATCTACTTAGAAAATAGGTGATAATTTACTATCAATCCCATAGGAAAAGGGCAATTTAATATTGGCATCTTCAAACGGTCTTGAAGAAAAGAGGGAGGAAAAAAGAGGTTAGAATCTATTAACGAAAAGAACTGACTTAATATAAATGGTTTAAAGATTTTAGAGAAGTAAAAGGAAAGTTGGAAAGACAGTGTATCCAGTGATAAAAAGGGTACAAAACCAGAACTATGAAACCCTAGTGTTATACAGTGTTAATCACTAGGTAAGCATTGAATGAAATGCGAGTGAACTAGCCAATCACACTCCTTCCGATAAAAGGACATTACGGGAGCAACTCTACAATGCCGATGGGAGAACACACTCTTCCATCACATATGGGAGAACACACCCTTTCAACTCACATACGGAAGTCCTGCAGCACTTCATAAAAAAGGAAGGAAAAGCAACAGAAAAGATTCACATGACATGTGAAAGGATACTTTTCAAGTTAACAGCAGTCAACTATAAAAACTGTTCTAGAATACCATTAATATTCTAAAGACCGGTGAGAAAATTCGAGCTGAGTATAAAACGAGCGGTGCGCTTAAATAAACTCAATCATCCAAGCTGCAAAACAAACTTCGAGCTGAGCACGGATACGCCAAATTAAGTGAAGGTGGCTAGGCACTAGAGTCAAAGTACTAACAGCGACAAAGTACTAACAGCGACAAAAATACATCGCGACAGAAACTCACATTTACCTGGCAGTAATCACCCAAGGGATTACGAAGGAAAGGCAGTAAGAAGAGGACAAGAAACAGCGCAAGTAGAAAAAAGGAGAGCATACGAGGCAATACTTCATGAAATCTACAATCTAAACGGGAGAACAGAAGAAATCGAATGACTCCAGAAAAAAGGAAAGCTATGAGGCAACCCTACATGAGATTTATAATCTACACTACCATCTGGTAAACAGGCAGCTAAACAACGAGAGGCAAATTAGGTGATGCTATTTAACTATTTAACCTAAAGTTAATATATTGTAATGAATTTTGTGTCTGGAATATAATAATGTCTACTTATATTTTTGTATTGTGAATTTTATATTGTCTTTATTAATCTTTACTAATTATTAATCTTTACAGTGTATATTGAAAGGTTTTGTTAGATAAGGTAGTATGTAATAAAGAATGGCTTTACCAAAATACGACACAAATAGTTACAACTTGCCGCGAATGTTCCTATAGTAATATAAAGTGTAGTTATGACACTACATTCCTGGGGGGAATGATAGATTTATATCATAGTCTCAAATAGTGGAGTAAAAAGTAGTGTCAAAGACCAGTAGCCTCAAATAGCGCAGTTAGTAGTAAAGTAAGATGATATGACAATTTTAGTCAATGCGTATCATTTAAAGGTTATAAACTTTTAACAGATATAATTGAATCTGGGAATATATTAATTGCATAGAATATTTTAGATGTGTCGGGATAGTGAAAACTATTTACATTTTGACAGGCTAATAATACCATGTATTTCAGTACTTTTATAATTATCTGACTGAGAACGACATTTAAATCTAATTTATTTTGCATAATTATTCTATAAGTAAAATCATTGAAAACTAATGGAACGTATGTTTCAGAAAGTGAAAGTTGTATAAATGTGCGAAGATTGCAAATAACGTGGAAAGCACGTTATATAACAAAATAACTGTTGTTGTCCTATAAAAGGCGAAGTATAATTATAATAAATAATTATAAAGGAATTCAGAAAATCGTATATAAGAATTTCGAAGAAGCTTAGAGAGAAAGTTCAAATGATGAGAACGAACTTAAAATACTATTTTGAAAGTATGAATTTTTAAAGTATTAAGTAAAAAACATTAGAACAATGTTTAAATGAGCTAATATACATAGTTGCAAATATATTAGTAGTAACCTGTGTACTCATAAATAGAGATACAGATGGAATATGTAACTGTATATTCACAGATAAGGAGAATAAAAATATTCCAAGTTGATGATAAATTAAATGGGTCTTATAACCTGTGAATTTGTAATGTAAATAACCAAAGGTGAATTTGGTAAAGTAACGATATACCTAATTTATATTAACGAGGTAATTTTCCATATTTTTAGTACTGGAATGGAAGTAATTAACCCATTCTCGTATTTCATTAATTTTGCATATTTTAATGAAATGATATTTATTGTTTGTGGCTTAAAAAGCAATAACGTCGATAAAAATCTTTGGAAATTATAAATTACGCTGTTTTGTTTGGTAGGTAATATCAAGAGAAAGTGATATCGAGAGAAGTTGATATCATAGAAACGGTTATATCATATAGAAATATACCGAAAGTACAGTCACGGATGTGAATATCTGACTATAGGGTCAAAACATCCTTTAAGTCAGTGAAGGTCAAATGAGTTGTCATATTATAAAATATAGACGAGGTTTCAGGTAAAACCGTAAATACCTAAGATACAACATTGAGTTGTGATATTATAAGATATAAAAAGGGTTTCAGGTAAAACCGTAAATACCTAAGATACAACATTGAGTTGTGATATTATAAAATATAAAAAGGGTTTCAGGTAAAACCGTAAATACCTAAGATACAACATTGAGTTGTGATATTATAAAATATAAAAAGGGTTTCAGGTAAAACCGTAATACCTAAGATACAACATTGAGTTGTGATATTATAAAATATAAAAAGGGTTTCAGGTAAAACCGCAAATACCTAAGATACAACATTGAGTTGTGATATTATAAAATATAAAAAGGGTTTCAGGTAAAACCGCAAATACCTAAGATACAACATTGAGTTGTGATATTATAAAATATAAAAAGGGTTTCAGGTAAAACCGCAAATACCTAAGATGTGCATGTATTGTACATATATGACGAAATCATACCTAATTTTCAGGGATGAAGTCAATAGATAATTATAATGTCAATTTATATTTATAAAAATAAACAAGGTTTCAGGTAAACCGGAAATACCTATGATATGCACGTAACGTACATATGTAACGAATCATACCTAATTTTCAGGGATGAAGTCAATTGATAATTATGATGTATTCCTATTCAAATAGTAATAATCGCAGTATTTGAAAAAAGAACCTGTCAATCGTTTCAGTGATTAAAGATAATCGAGTCAGATTAAGATATAACGAATATATTAAACTCAGATGTATGACTCAGTATAAAAAGAGTGAAACAGATTTAAAGATTGACAAGGAATGATATATATATATATATATATATATATCTTGAATATTTAAATGACTATTTTGATATTAATATTGTATATTAAATATTTTTGAAGAGATTTAAAGTTACCTAGAGGTTAATACGTCTTAACCATAGTTAATGGAATATCGGGTAATAAGTGGTAACTAGAGGGGAAAAGTAGGTTTGATACTAAATAATCAATATGTGATCTAGTTTCAAACTATATTCCTGTAATAATTAAAAGTAAGAAATAATTGATTTGATTAAAGGTTACTGTTTAACGTAATTAAATAATTATAATTATCCGTTAAATAAGAAGTTGTTATAATTATTCCAGTGACGAATAATAACTTAAAATAATCACATAGGTGATTAGTTCATATGAACGAAATAATCGTATAAAAAACGATGTGAATTCAGACAATTGTATTTGTCAGATGATAACTCTGAGAAAGAAAATACTATAAGAGCAAAGATTTGCTGAATTTTATAATTAAATTGTAAGACTTGATTTGAATAGTGAATTAAATGCAAGCAATCGAACATAAATGTATAAGAGATAAAACAATTATCTTAAGACTATTTTTCTATTAATAAAGTATAAAATATAGCAAACGTTATATATATAAAAATATAACTTAACGTAAAAATAACTTAACGTAAAAATATAACGCAACTTGATTATATAATAGTTGACTAGTAAAAAGTCAAGACTAAACGTAATCTTGAAGGAAGCGATGTAAATTTTCAAGTGGGAAGTTATTGTCAACAGAGCTATTAAAATTAGTCGAGGTGGTACAGTCAGTAACACTATAGTTGACGATAGCAAGGATATAATATGAATAAAATAATGAGTATTATATGGAGAATAAAAGATATAGGAATTAATGTGATTATTCCAGTAGGTTACTCAGAAATAATAATTAATTATTTAATTAATTATTTGATAAATAAATGAGTTTGAAAGAGAGCTCTTGATGATTTCTTTTAATGATAACTGTAATGTTTGATAAATAAATGAGTTACAGGTTCTTCGTCGAAATAAAATCATGGAATTAATGTCATGAAATAAGTGTAATATCATAATTTAATAATATGATAAATTTGAGGAACTGAAGTAATATAAGTTATTACTTGTGTGGGAATTAGAACCTGTAAGAACAATGTATGAATAAGAATTAATAGTTATTTATAATTAAATGACATGCAGTAAATCAAGCTACTGTTCTCTATGAACTGTATTGTAATACAATCCAAGATGTAGCAGGAACTAATATTTGAAACACCATAACAAATGGAGAGTTTAACGAATGATTTGAATGATAAGAAGTTACGAAGCAAATATTTCAATTAATATTATTTCACATTTAATTTGAATTCTTTTATTTATAATAGAAGTGTAATATTTTATGTTGAATTTTTGATTTTCAAGATGATAAATAAAAATGTTTGTACTTGTTAATTAAAATAAAGATACTGAATTCTTGATATATAAATTTAGAAATGAATTCTAAATAAATAGTCGAATATTATTGAATGTATAATGAACAATGAAAACATGCAATATAATATACATGTACTTAAATTCTAATGTTTATGTACAATGATATATAAAATAATTGCTGAAAAATATAGTTCGTTAAAACTTTTATATATGATAATATATAAATATATAACCATTCTGTTATGAAGGAAATGTTTGAATCAATCTTAAGGGGAACATTCTATTTATTCCTCTCAGAATAAAGAATAAAATAGACCCTAAAGAATTTCCAAACATAAGTTAGGCGAACATTCTATTTATTCCTCTCAGAATGAAGAATAAAATAGACCCCAAAAAGATTACAATAATGAATTGAAGTGTAATTAAGTGTGATTATACATGGGATTGTGAGATAAATATATTAGAAAGTTATAAATCAAGATGTATAATTAATTATATGTTGATATTTGAAAAAAGGGGATATTCCTGCATAAAGAATATTCATTCTAAACTGTAAGTGTAAATATTACTAAGAGAAAACAGTAATTGCAGATTCAAAGGTCAACCAGAGTACAGTAAATACCCTGAAAAGAAAATCTTCTTTTAAAGAAAAATTTCAAGGGGGAACCGTAATATTTCCAGATTTATAAAAGAATGAATGTAGTTGATTTTACGTGAGTATAAAAAGGATTAAAATGAAATCGTAAATAATAAAAGCGATCGAATAGAACGGATTTATTTCATAAAAATAAATGTAACGAGAATTGTAAAATACGTTCATGTTACGTATATGAATTTATTAATTAAACTCAGTATAGCAGTTTAAATGTAATTAAAAAGTTTAAGTTTAAAAGGGACAGTTATATAATTTAATAAATAATGTATGGATTCAAATAAAGAAAACGTTTGAAAAGTTTAATGATACTGAAATAAGAGTAAAAGGCTCTTTAGTGATAAATGGGAATTACGAAAATATTTTTGAGTATTGAGTTTAATGATAACAAGAATCTTGATGATATTTAAATTATTACTTGAAAAAAAATAATGAAATTTAATTCTGTACGAGAATTTATGATTATAAAAGGAACATAACGAAATATAATGAATAGCTAAAAAAAAACGACATAGTTTGTGTTCAATTAATTTCTTTCAATGGTTAGATCAATAACATTAACTCTTCAGGGTAACTACAATATACACTGATGTTTAAAGAAATGTAAATTATATATATATAATGCATTGATGTTTAGTGAAACATAAAATATATATAAATAACTGTGTGTTTGTAAGTTAAGAGTAATTAAGAAAATTATGTTGACTAACACTTATAATTATTGATGAAATGTAATGTAATAGTAGATAAATAATCTATGTAAGATGTAAGTTTCTTGTATAAGCTAGTAAAGTTCACCTGTAATTGCAGAAACACACGTAGAGGAGGCTAACCAAAAGCAATGAACCCCATCCATCTGACGATCTGACGTTATGGGCAAGACATCGGTTGAAGGTGAATTACTTGATTTTACTATGAATTTATCACTATAAGTGAAAATCTTGTAGAGTAACGTAACAATAAAAAGAAACATAACAGTTTTGATTGTGTCCAAGATTTTCATGAACCTAGTTTTAAGTGAAAAATATGTTATATATATATAAACTAACCCCTTCTTTACAGTTTTATAATAATAGGAATATGTATTGTAAACTGAATGAGGTATATTTTGAAATAAATGTTATGTGAGATATATATTATCAAACTATAATATTACTTGAAGGATTATAAAAATACTATAATATTAAAGAATTTTGTAGAATCATTGTACAAAATTTTGGAAATAATTAAAACAATCATGTTTTAGCAATGGTAAAATAGTAATATTATCCTTCAACTGTAAGTCTAAAAGTAATAGTTAGGTAAAAATATAATCCTAATTATACTTAAATTAATGATTTATTTTTTCCCAAAACTTTAAAAACATCTCTCGAGAAACTGGAGCAGAGCAATAACAAACCAGATGTTGGAACAATCCAACACCAGTAACTTGTTGATCCGAAAAGGATAAGCCGAGCTACGCCTAGTGACGAGAAGGCTGAGCAGTGGAGCACACTTGGTGATGACTTCACAGTCATACTTGATGATGACTTCACAGTCATACTTGATGATGACTTCACAATCATACTTGGTGACGACTTCGCAGTCATACTTGGTGACGACTTCGCAGTCATATTTGGTGACGTCACAAACCAATGCCCGGTAACCTGAGGGAACTATTCATTCTGAAGGAGGAGAATGAACATGGGGGCTTCAACTCTCATGTACCTACTTTGAGAAGTCTTCTCTGATGGTACCGACACATTTAGATCATTTCACCTTGATCTTATTATTCTAAATTTTGGATTATTATTTTAGTCCAATTAACTTAGATTTCTATACTTTGAATTTACTTTAAAGAAAGTTTAAATATTAATTGCTTATTGAAACATTCAGGTTATGAGCATTTAATCATTGATGTTTATTTGAAAATTAATTCTTTAAAGGATTACTTAAGATTTCATTTGATAGTTTACAGATTTCGAAGTTGAGCATTTGATTTAAAGTAACTTTTAATTTCATTGAATATTTTAAACGAAATCTGAATATGTTTATTCAATACGAATAAAAATAAGTTATGTAAAGCTAACAATAGTATAGATGAACACTAACCAATAATATAGCTCATATGATATTACATAACATATATAACCATAGTTTAAGAAGAGAGAAGTTTAAGATAAGTAATAACGAATTTAGTTTTACTCATATATTTTGAAATGAATATTTTGGAATTAAAATAAACTATAATGAAGTTTCGATTTTGATGTAAGATTATATTCATTTGAGATATAAAAGTTAATTAAGTTCTATTGACTATAGATTATATTCATTTGAGATATAAAAGTTAATTAAGTTCTATTGACTATAGATTATATTCATTTGAGATATAAAAGTTAATTAAGTTCTATTGACTATAGATCATATTCATTTGAGATATAAAAGTTAATTAAGTTCTATTGACTATAGATTATATTCATTTGAGATATAAAAGTTAATTAAGTTCTATTGACTATAGATTATATTCATTTGAGATATAAAAGTTAATTAAGTTCTATTGACTATAGATCATATTCATTTGAGATAGAAAAGTTAATTAAGTTCTATTGACTATAGATTATATTCATTTGAGATATAAAAGTTAACTAAGTTCTATTGATTATAGATTATATTCATTGGAAATATGAAAAGTAATTAATCTTTATTGATTTTGACATTAATTTCATTTGAAAATTACTTAACTTTATTTCCGACGTTTCAAATTACGTTGCTTGAAATAGAAATTATAATAATAGTAGATATATTATAATCGTATGCTTAGATTTTATTGATAATCTTATTTGTAAGCATTATAATTTTGGTTCTTGAATGAAAGTAAGATGTATATAGTTGGACTATATTGCAGTAAAGTATTAAACGAACTTTATATTTTGAAGAAAAACTTTAAGGGTGTTTTCAATGACTAGACATTCACCTGGATACTATTTCCATTTAAGTGTTTAAGAAATGAGAACATACATATTTAATTTTTAGAAAGGTAATGGTTACTTTTATTTTAAAAATTAAAATATAAATTTAGCAGTTATAGATCGAAGTTTTATGATTGTTCAACTTGAATTTTGAGATTTGATATTTCATGTTTTGAATTTTAGAACTGAATGAAATGGGATTTAAGGTTCGATTTTGAATAATTATAAACAAGGTTAGATATTTGAATATCTTTATTAGTTAAATAAATTCCATAAAATGAAAATATATTTTTGATGTATGTTTCTGAATATGAGTAGAATAACTTATAAATTTTTACTCTATTTTGATTTAATATCTTGACCAGAGGTAGAATTCATGATTACATATATGATAGGAATTGTCTTGTCATCATATTTTTGTACACACAAATTTTATGATGAAAAGACTGATCTATTTAGCAGATCAAATTTTAATCTGAAATTCATAATACATGAATCGAGTGATTAAATTTCTTTTGTTTTAATAGATATAATTTGTGTTTCGGACTTAGAAATTTTAAGAAATTTCATAGGATGTTTTCCGAGTGTTGTTCGAAATTTCTTAGGATATTTATCGATTGGATTTCGATAATAAGGGTTTAGAAATTGAAATTCAACCGACAAGTCGGTTGAAACATGAAGGGGGGAGTGATATTAACAATAGAAAGATTGTTAATACGCTGAACTTGTATCTTTACTTAATCTTTCAATTTCTATAATTTGATAATCATTTAATCAGACATAATTTTTTTAATCTTGTACACTGTTCATTAGAAGGAAATGCTATTTAAATTTATGGTCATGTTATTCTCGCTAGGAGCTCGAATATAATTATAAACGAATAGCTTTGATGTAAGTCGCTAATATAACTTGTAACTTCAGAACATAACTTTATAACTTGTAACCCAGAGCTATAACTTGTAACTCAGAATATAACTTTATAATTTGTACTAAGTTATATAACTTCATGAACTTTGTAAATCAGTTATACAACTTAGAATATTGAGTTCTTTTTCTATAGATAGAATTGAAATTAATACTTAATTAATTTAAAAAGAATTAAGTAAGTACTTCAATTATTCTAATTGAAATACTTAATTAATAGTTAGGAACTTGTAACATTTCTGATCATGTATAGGTTAAACAGGACTCTGAAATAGTATGCTTAAATTTGGATGTTTATTAGTAAATCAGGTTTCACTAAAATGAACTATTAGTAAATCTGATCGATCTATATGTTAATCGTATAGAAAGCCATTACCACTAGCGTGTTAAATTTGAATAATGCATTGTGTGTTATTTCTATCTGCAGTGAGTAGAAAAACATCTTTGAAAAGTACTATCAGTACCTTAACAGAAGTTTATTCACTCACTGGAAGGTTGGACTCTCCAGTTCATCCTTTAAATACCATTGGCACCTAACTAAAGTGTTCATAGTTCGCGATGGTCTCTTGAAGACTGGTTGGTCGGACCAAGTCCGGTCGGACTTGTCCATCCACGGGTTTCGTGAGTTGGCAACTCAGACCCTTGTTAATTTAAAAACCCTTAAGTTTACTCAACCGCTAGTTTATTTAAAACTTGTGTTGTGTTATTTAAAGACTTGTGCGTAAGTCTTAGAACTCTGTACTATTCGAACTTTAATATAAGTACACCCATTTAAAACTTCCTTGTGTTTAATTTACTTCCTAAAAACTTTTACCGTTTAGTCATTTGTCAGTTTAATAGAATTCAATCAATTACCTCCAAGTCTCTTCAAGTTAAGAAATACAAATAATTGTTAAAGAACCCGGAGACTTATTTTGCCCTATGGGTTGTAAAAAACTTTTTCCGACAAAATTTTTTTTCAAAATTTTTGGTTTACTTTTTATGAATAAGTCGAAATTTAGAAAACCCATTCGAAAATCAAAAATCGAAGAAGATTATATCTTAGATATCAGTATGGAGAATCGAATGCAAAAAATTGCAATGCTCTAGCTTCAACCAAAAAAACAGACGTAGGTTTTTGAAAATGGTTCGAAATTTGTTCGAAATTCGAATAACTCGTTTTCTATGGGTCTAATCGAAAAAATGTCATGAACAAAAACGATAGATAATTCAATTTTATATATACATACAAAGTTTCAGAACCATTAC